>CADDXX010000554.1:63944-85787 GCA_902810485.1 Alauda arvensis | reverse complement strand
TKAWWTMAGGTTTTCAYYKGRTTTGATGRGTTTYACAGAGAAGCTCAGGCAGTGTTGGCRCTTGAGCTGAAACAGGAAAAATTCCTCGCTGCGATTTTGCCCGAGCTTTTTAAATTCCGTTTTAATGGCGGTTTTGAATCGGCAAATTAAACATGTTGATATTGGTAATTAATTAATYAGTTAATTAATTATTAATTAATTCMGCGTACCTCCGCGCCGCCAGGGGGCGCTGCGGGCCGGTGGGGAGGGGGGCGCGCGCGGCTGCCGGCGTGACGTCACCGCGCGGCCGCAGTGACGTCAGAGCGCGGCGCCCGCCATGGAGCCGGCGGAGCGCGGGGCCGCGATGGCGCCGGGCTGTCCCGGCGGGCCCTGGGCCGTGGGCGAGGAGACGGCCATCCTGCACGGCGGCTTCCTGCTGGCCGCCCGCCTGCTGCAGCCGCGGCCGCTGCGGGAGCTGCGCAAAGCCGACTGGCCCCGCGCMGGGCTGCCCATCGCCGACGCGCTGAGGGAGATCGGCGAGCGCTGCCCCTCGCCGCGGCGCCTCTGGGAGAAGGAGGCCGTGGCCATCGTGTGGGCCAAGATCCTGCTGCCCGCGCCTCCCGCCGCGGCGCTGGAGTGGGGCTGGAAGGACGACGGGTTCTTCTCCGTGGGCGCGATGATCCCCGAKGTGAACCACACCGCTCTCTTCGAGCTGGTGAAGGCGCTGGGCGCTCCGCGGCTCCTGGTGCAGCTGCTGCTGGCGCTGCCTCCGGCGGTGTGCCGGCCACAGCTGGAGTGCTTGGTGGAGTACATCTCCAGCGAGACAGCCCCGTCGGACGTCAGGCTCTTCCTGGACGTGTGGTGGGAGGTGATGAAGCACAGGGAGGGGCAGGAGGACGCGACGGTGGCGGCGTTCGGCGCTCTCATCCAGCAGCACGGCGCTGAGCCCGCCCTGGAGGATGGTCTGCAGCCCCCRAAGAGGTTCAAGGGTGACCCTGGGAGCGCCCCGGCTGCCCCCATGGGGCTGCCCGCGGTGCTGCTGGAGGGGTTGAAGCAGATCCGAGGCAGCATCACCCAGCCCCGCCTGAGGTGCTACGCCCTGGCCAACCTRGCTGAGCTGCTGTGCCTGTCCCCTGGGCCAGATCACAGCCCCCTGCCCATCACAGAGCACCTGGGCAGGCTCAGTGCCATGGTCAGCCTCTGGAGCAGTGACACTGCCAGCCAGTGCCAGCCCTGTGACCTGGGAGAGAAGGTGAGGGAGGCAGAGAGGAGCGTGAGCCTCCTGTCCGTGACCAAACCCTCTCGTGAGGAGCTCTTTGGTGGCTTGGACTTGCTGTGCAGCTTGTTGCAGGCCTGGGGAGAGGAGCTGCAGGRCACTCTGAGGGGATCTGAGGGGCTCTGCTTCGAGAGCTACCGGCTCCTGGAAGCTCTGAGCACCCTTGGGAAGAACCTGGATTTCCTCCTGGGGACTGGAGACCTGGGGGAAGGTGAGACACAGGTGGTGTTAGAGCTCACACAGCTCACCAAGGACTTCCTCAGGGACACCAGYGCTGTCCTGAAGGATTTGGACACCAGCCTTGTGCCTTCAGTTGCCATGGCAATCATTGCACAGAGGCTGGACCGCCATGTGGACACGTGCTCTGTTTTTGCATCTGAAAAGTCCTGGGCTTTTTCAAAGGCCTGGGTCGAGTGCCTGGTGGAAAACAAAGCTCTGTTCCAGAACCCTGAGCTGGTTTTGAAGCTGCTGGAGACGCTGGTGAGCTTTGCCACGTCTCACCATGACAAGGAGGCCCGAGAGCTGCAGGTGCAAGTGACCAAAGCCATCRTGGAGTGTTACACTGAGCTKTCACTGAGTGACAAAAACMARGTGATCTCAGGTGTCCTGGCATCCTGGGGTGGCCCAGGCCTGTCCCAGAAGGTGCAGGTTGTCAGGGAGGGGTTCCAGGAGGACCTGAATGTGACTTTGAACCAGATCACAAAGAGTGTGTCTGATGAAGGCCTGACCAGGGCTGTGGCTTCYGTGGCCAGGCTGACCCTGCTGTCCCCTGAGGCCACAGTGAAGCAGGTTTGTCATCTTGCTGTGGTCAACCTCGGAGCACACCAGTTCCTCGCCCAAATCCTCTGCTCCTTCCCAGCACTGAACTTCCTGGAGMGCCACGAGGGTGCAGGCAGGCCAGGCAGCCTGGTGGTGAGGTGTCTGGAGGAGGCAGTGTGGGGGAAGCTTTCCACAGCGAGGGAAGAGGAGCAATTCCTTCAGTTCCTGGCCTTTCTCCTGCAGCCAGGCTCAGCCACGCCGCTTGTGTCACCTGCAGAAGTGACCAAAACCTTTGTCCTTCCCTATTTGAAGTCAGACTCTCCTGAGATTGAGCTGAGCCTGCAGATCCTCAGTAAGGTTTTGGCAGTACCGTCCTGTTCAGAAGAGCATTGGATCAAATCCTGCCACCCCTTCCCGCTTCTCCTCAGCCTCTGCAGAGTCCTGGATGGTTACACCAAGTACTGGCATCAGCCTAGGGAGCAGCTCTTCCCTTCCCTGGAGACCAAAGACCTGATTCTGGACATCCTGTGCCAGCTGTGTGACCTGGTGGSAGCAGAGTCCCTGCCCTCCCCGGAGCTGTGGGTGCAGTCCCTGGCCTGGCTCCACAGGAAGGTGACATCCCTGGACTGGACCGTGGGGCTCCGCCTGAAGAAGCTTTATGGGGACCACTTCAAGAACGAGGTGCCGGCCACACTGTTCGAGATCTGCAGGCTGCCTGAGGATGAGTGGACGTGCCAGTCCTGGCCAGCCTACGGGCCSGGCAGCGGGCTGCTGGCCTGGATGGAGTGCTGCTGCGTGTCCCCAGAGCTCAGGGACACCATGCTGGCGCTGCTCGCCGTCAACGTGGACAGCCCCGAGGAGGTGAATCTCTTCAGCAAAGGCTTCCTGGTGGCCCTGATCCAGGTGCTGCCGTGGTGCAGCCAGGGCGAGTGGAGGAGGCTGGCGGCCGTGCTGCGGCAGCTGCTGCAGAGGCAGGTGCTGCACGTGCCCTACACGCTGGAGTACGTGCAGCACATGCCCCTGCTCAACCTGCGCCCCTTCTCCTGCCACCTGCAGCTCTCCGTGCTCTTCCTGCGGGCCTTCCAGCTGCTCTGCAGCTCCAGCTGCTCGGGCTGGCTGCCCGCAGAGGCCTGGCTGCACGTGGTGCAGCTGTACTGCGCCAGCCTCACCGAGCTGCTGGCCTCCGTCCGTGCTACCGCCGCAGGAGCCTCCCCGCAGCCCTGCCAGCAGGAGGTGTCCTTCGTGTGCATCCAGCTCTTCTGCCACCTGCTGCACGTGGCTGCCATGCTGCCAGCTGCAGGCTGCGAGGAGCCCCTGCTGGTGCTGGCCCTGGAGGTGCTGTCGCAGTACGAGGCGTCCAGCGAGGCCGATGTGTCCCCCTGCGCCGCGCTGCGCCGGGCCAACGAGGGGCACTTCCTGCAGGGCATCACACACAACCTGGGMCACCAGGAGCTGCGCAGCACCCTCCTGCAGAAGCTCGGCAAGYTGGGAGCCTGCTCGGAGCACTGATCTTTGTAAGAGCTGTAATAAACCCTTATTTTTCTATTTTCAGTTGATTCCCTCCCTGCTGTTGTCCGCTGAGCAGCAGGAGTTGCTGTGTAAAGATGGGTAGGAGGAGCCACTTTGGTTTTCCACTGGAATAACTGGGCACAGCTGTCCCTGAGCCAAGCTGCCAGTTCTGTGGCTGCAGCCTTTGYCTGCTGGCTTTTTGGATTTACACAGCAGCCTCCAGCATCGAGGAAATAGCTTCCCTCTGGCTGCTTTGCCACCAGCCCTCTCCTAGTCCCGGGAGAATTGCTGGTTTTGCCACGTGCTGCCAGAGGCTGGGAAGCGAGTTGGAGGCTGGGAAGCGAGTTGGGTGAGTTCAGGGCAGGCAGGAACTTTGGAAATCCGCGTGTGCTGCTCCTGCCCTGAGGTGGGGGTGCAGCAGCAAGCCCACACCTAACACCCCCACCCAGCAATGAACGGCACGTGGAAGAGCCAGCCAGTGGTGTGACTCAGAGAGGAAATCTTTATTGGTCTCCTGATAGTAAATAGGGCAGTGTTAGTGCAAACTGAGGTGCCTCATTGGCTGGTTTGTTTTTTTTTTTTTCTGTCCTTACATAAGGCACGTTATTCGCAATGAGAACAGTGAGATACAACATCTGTAACGAGTTGCAAGCGGTTTGTAACATCAGCTGGTCCCGGTGGTTACTTTGGAGTCTCTGCAACAACAACCACAGGTCGGAAGAGGCCCTTTTTTGTTTTTCTTTACACTCTATCCAGAACAGCAGCTGTGGTTGGGATGAGATCCAACACCCAAAAGATCCAGGTTTCCCAGAGCTTGGCTGCTGGGTTCAGACAGAATGAAAGGCACAGAGTGGTCACAGGTCTCTGGGCATGGGGACTGTGCCAGGGCTGTGCCAGTGCAGTTCCCTGCCCTGGAGCAGGCACAGGAGGCTGCAGGAAGGAGGTGGCTGGTGCTGGCTGCAGGGGATGAACTCAGCTGTGCTCTGACTGCACACACCCTGAACCCCGTGGTGCAGGGCGAGCTGGGGAGCCTTGTACCCATTTTGTTGTGCCTAAAAGAGGAAATGGGCTGAACTGGTGAAGGAGCAGCTCAGCATCCTGCTCTGGGGTTGCTGGTTCCTTCTGTGCAGCCCCAGTTCTGTCCCTGGCAGCCYCATGGGGGGTGGCATGGGGCTGCAGGGATCGATTGTGCAGGTGTTTCCAGGGCGTGGTGGTGCCAGCTGGAGAGCAGAGCAGGGTGTGCCAGATGGTTTTAAATACCTGCCGAGGGGATGCAGGCCAGATAAAAGCAGCTGTGGTTAGGAGAGGGGAAACTTCCACCTCCTGCCAAGAAAGGGCTCTGCATAGTGCCCTGTGTGCTGGTGGGACAAGGACTTGGCAGGTTCCTGTCCCCATCCTGCCCTGAGAGAGCAGAACCATTCCCCTGTGGTGGCATGAGCTTATACCCTCCAGCCTTGCTGGGAGCAGAGGAGGGCCCCCAGCACTGTCAGACAGTTGTAGTGAAAAGCAGAGTGTGGGGAGTGTCCCCAGGACTGTCAGACAGTTGTAGTGAAAAGCACAGTGTGAGGAGTTGCCCCCAGCACTGTCAGACAGTTTTTTTTCAGTTGTAGTGAGAAGCACCGTCGGGTTCAGTGGAGCTTGAGCCCAGCAGCAGCAGCAGCAGGAGYTGAGGTGCAGGTGGGAGGTCAGAGGCCGAACAGGGCTGTAGTGTCGAGCTGAAGTCGGTACAGGTCAGGAAGGGCTCTGCAGAGCTGTGCTGCAGCTCCAGGCCGGGCTGGGGCTGCGGCAGGTCCGGCACAGGCTCCCCCATCCCCGCTGCAGGCCGGTGTCCGGTGTCAGCCCGGCAGCCGCGCCGGGGGGAGGGCTGGAACAATTCCCCTCTCGTGTAACCCTCGGTTGGGCCGTGCCGCAGAGCCGAGTCCCAGCAGGAATGCCGTGCTTCCAGAGCGGCCCCCGCGCCCCGGCGGGAGGACACGGAGGCACCGGAGCGGCGTGGGAGGAAAGCTTTCCTCGGCCGGGCCGGCGCTGCCTGGCACGGCGCTGCACACGGGAGGCTGCTCCCAGCTCCGGCAGCGCGGCGGAACCGCTGCTCCCTTCCCCGAGGGGAAGGGCCGGGGGCTGCCCCTGCGCCCAGCTCCCTTATCAGCTCCGTTATCTGCTCCGGTGCGCGGGGGAGCCGCCGTAGAGCCGGGCGGCCTTGCGGCAGATGAGGCGGAACCAGTAGAGCTGGGGGGCGATGAGGGAGGCGTTGGCGATGTTGCAGTGCAGGGGGATGCGGAACGGCACCAGGTACACCGGGATCCCCACCTGGCGCCCGTAGGCCGCGTACATGAAGGGGAAGAGGAGGATGCGGCACAGGAAGAAGGTCACCAGGATGAGGATGCCGTTCACCTTGTGCAGGAGCGTGTCCTGCATTTTGAGCTGGGGGAGGAAGGAGGTGAAGGTGGGGTGAGCGGCGCTCCGGGGCACTGGTGATGCTGGGAGCTACGGGATGAACATCCAGGAGGAGGGAGGTGGGCTGGGATGGAGGAGGGCAGAGGGCAGGGGTGGGAATGAACGAGGGACAGGCAGGAGAGGGCAGCACCAGCCCACGGCACAGCCTCCAGTTCTGGGAGGCCACTGGGCATGCTGGTTACTGGGGGAAAGGGATGGGACAGTGGGAGGAAGGCAGCGCTGCAGGGGAGGAGATTTGGGCTGTGCCCCTCTCTGAGACACCCCCCAGCTCAGCCACTGCCTGGAGAGGGGCTGATGGAGCCTGGGGCAGGGAAAGAAAGGGGATGAGCTGCTCTGGGCTTCCCAGCCCCAAGCCCCCATCCCTCCTCACCTACCTGCATGAGGATTTTGCCCAGCGATACAAAAGGCGTGCTCAGCTCTGCTGTGAAKATGCAGCCCACGAAGAAGTCCCCCAGCTCTCCCCTGAAGTGCTGTAAAGAAAGCCAGCACTGAGCTCTGCAGAGAGGTTGCCAAGAGCCAACACCCAGCGTGTCCAGGGGGGTCCTGGACTCCTGCAGCAGCCCTTACCTGGGTGATGGGGGTGAGCACGATGAGGATGAAGAGGTGGTGGGTCACCATCAGCCGTTCCTGCAGGAGGAAGCTCCGCACGCTGGCCAGCGAGTGCTTCTTCTCCAGGATGCCCTTSTCCTGGCTCTTGTGCCAGTGGCACAGGTACATGACATAGATGTCATAGGTCATGTAGGGGACCAGCACCCAGATGTACTCCACGGCCAGCCAGTGCCTGGGGGAGGAGCAGCACACACAGAGGGATTGCAATGGCTCTGAGCACCTCACAATGCTCTGGGAGGTGGAGGAGTCTTTAGGACGGAAGTGGCAGCATTTTGAAGCTGGAAGGGGGTGAGTTTGAACTCTGTTTGGCTCAGCAGGTGCAGGCTGACCCAGAGAAAAGGTGCCTGGTACGTGTGGAGGACGGATCTCAGTGCTGCCCCTGCTCCTGCTGGGCTGTGCCAGGCACTGAGCTCAGCCTGGCCAAGCACAAACACGGCACTAAAGAAGGATCCTGATCAGCCTCACAGCCAGGAGTTTGCTGCACAGGCCAGGGGCACAGCRTTTTTTGGGATCCTACACCAAGCTGCCACCTCTGCACAGGTAATCTCCTCCCCTAAGCCCTGAGACCCCCCCAGAGCTGGTGCTTGGTGGTGGAAACCCCTAATTCTGGGTCTCTCCTGCCTGTCACGCTGCCTCAGCTGGCTGCCTAACTCAAGGAATGTTTGGGAAGCACATGGAGAACTCAAGAGTTAAGCAGGGATGGCTGGCCTGGAGTTYGGAGAGTGAAGCACAAAATATCCAACATAGGCAATAAACCCCCATGAGGCGTTAGTCAGTTGGGAAATAATTGCAGGCAGCTGCCTGTTCCCAAAGCATGTTGGAATCCTGGTTGCACAATCTGGGCAGCAGCAAGCCCTGCTCTGCAGGGACACCAGCCTCCTAAAAAAGTCCTGCGTGAAATCGCACTGATTAAAAAAAAAATAAAAGAGGCAAAACCACCCTATGCTGTTGCTTGGAGAAACGTAGCTTGGGGCTCAAATCTCTTTTTGCTCTCCTGCCATCCCAAGAAGAGATTTGCTGCCCGAGTTCCTGCTCCAGATGGAGAGATGTATGTGGTGTGAGGCACGGGTGGCAAGTGATTGTGTTTGCTAAACTTGCCCGGGGCTTTGGAGGGCAATTACAGCCCCGGCAATGTAATGATTGTCTGCCTCTGTAAATAAATTGGCGGATTTTAGTGCAACCTTTGTGATGCTTCCTGGCTCGRTGTCTTGCTGTCATTCTCCGAGGCCTTCCCTGCTGAGCACTGGGCTCGATTTCCTCCAGATTCAGAGYGAATCTAGGTCTCTGCCCACAAAGTGTTTGCACAGAGCCCTTGGCCCTGAGTAAACCCGGGCAAGCAGACAGCTCCGGGGGAAGGAGGGCTGCTGGCAGCACCTTCCGTCTGTGTGGCTTTGGGATTCATCATCTGCCTTATCTGTACAACAGAGATTTTTATTTCTGAGCAAAAAAGGTAACTCAGAGGCTGCCTGGGTTGAGCAGGTCTGAGCAGTCTGGATGGACAGCAGTACCTAGAGCAAGGCAARATAATTCATATCTGTGTATAAAGACAAGTCTGCAATGACCAAGGTGGAAGCTCTTCCTRAAAATYACCCTAAAATCGGTGTGTGACGGTCGAGTTCCAGCTTGGCRTAATTATATTCTTCCCTCCTGCAATCTCCTCTGCTAGTCTGGATAATAGCTCTGTTTTTAAATCTTCTGACCCAGATTATGCTATCACTCCTCCCGAGAGCCACTTCTGGGCAGTTTATCTGTGAGCACTGAGGRCAAGGCAGCAGGATTTGCCTTCAGAGCAAACTCCATTCCAACTTTACCATTTCTGGACTCTTTCAGAATCGTTTTGGCATACTTTGATGCACCTCTAACATCAGTTCTCACCCAGTCTGCTTGACCCTTGAGCTTCCAGCAAGGTGATGAGCTTCAGAGCTGATGATGTCTATATTTTTCCCTCAAATACAGCCCACATTTCAGCCCATCCTTTGGAAGAATCTGTGCTGGCAGAGCACCCCCAGGCTCAGCCAGCAGCTGCTCTTCAGGGTGGTGCACAGCCAGCTCASTGCCCAACCCTCCCAGCCCAAGTGGGGGAAAGAGGAACATGAAACCAGCTTTCCTCTCCCCTTTGTACGTGCAAGCCTTTGGCAGAAAACCCCTGCAGCCCCGAGCTGGCTGGGCACACCCTCGGCAGGCTCCCCAGGGGACAGAGGCACGGCTGGGCTCTGGGTTACCTGTCGTGCACCACGTTCTTGCAGCTGAGGACAACCGTGATCCCTGACACCGTTGCCATCGTGGCTTGGACCGTTGACACCAGCCTGAAACGGAGGGAAAGGGGTCACCCCAAATGTCACCCCAAATGTCACCCCAAATGTCACCCCAAATGTCACCCCACAGGGAGAACTGGTGACACTCAGCCACCCACTCCGTGCACACCCCAGCGCCTCGTCACGGCCAGGGGTGGCTGTGCCAGGCGCTGCCTCCCGGGGGAATCTTGCCAGGTCCCGTCCCTTCCACCCCCGTGGGTCGGCGGTAACGCCGCCGGTTCCCCGTGGGCAGAGCGAGAGCKGCACCGGAGCATCCCCGCCCCGACAACGGTGCCACGGTGCGGGGTCCGGCCGGGCAGAGATGCCCGTGCTCGGGGGGGATGCTCTCACTCGGGGGGGATGCTCTCACTCGGGGGGATGCTCTAAATCGGGAGGATGCTCTCACTCGGGGGGATGCTCCTGCCGCCGGGCCTTGCTCCCCTCGCGGGATCTGGGCCCGGGACAGCCAAGGACCGTCCCCCCGGAGTGTCGCGGCACCTCCGAGTCCAGGCTGACGGCCGGCGGGGCTCGGTGCTCTTGGCCCGCCCGGATCGCTCCCGCTCCCGGTGCCCATCCCGGTGCCGGCGGGTCCCGCCGCTCTGCGCGTCACCTCCCGCCGCTGCCGCCCGTACCTGCCGCTGAGGAGGATGCGGTCCTTGAGGCTCCATCCCGGGGCGGCCCAGCGCAGCAACCGGATGCAGAGGATGAAGAGCCCCGGGAAGAAGGCGGAGGCGAGGGCCAGCGTCCGCCACATGGGGATGAGCGCGCTGTCTCCGGCCGCCGCTTGTCAACAGCCGGCCGGGCGGCGGGAGAGCCCGGCTCGGCTCGGCTCGGCCCGGCTCGGCTGGGCTCTGCTGGGCTCGGTTCGGCTCGGCTCGGTCCGGACCCAGCCCCGCCGCTCCCGCCGCCGCCGGGACGCGCCCCGCTCCGCCGGGCGGAGACCCCGCCCCCGTCCGCGCTGACCCCGCCCCCTCGGCAGAGCCACGCCCACTGCATGGAGCCACGCCCACTCATCAACATYCCACCAATCAAACCCCGCCCCCCTAGCAGAGCCACGCCCACTGTATGGAACCACGCCCACTCTGCAGAGCCACGCCCACTATGCAGAACCACGCCCACTCATCACCTCCCGCCAATCAGACCCCGCCCCCGGCGCGGCCCCGCCCCCCGCGCGCAGCCGGCGGAAGCGGCGCCGCCATGGAGGAGGACGAGCCGGAGCTGGAGGCCGGGCTGGAGGCGGCGCTGGAGCTGGCGCCCTCYGTGCAGGCCGCCATCGAGCAGGTGCGCCGGGCGGGTCCCCCCCGCTCAGGGGACAGGTGCGGGCGCGGCCCGGGGCCGCTCGGTGAGGCCCAAGGCCGGCTCTGAGCCCCTCCCCGCCGGCYGCGGGCCTTCCGCTGCTGGGCCCGGACAGCCCCGGAGCGGAGCCCCCTCAGCCCCGGCTGGGCTCGGGCGGGCCGGGCCCGCGGTGGGGGCTGAGCGGGGCTCGTCGTGTSCCCGTCGCTGTCAGCCGTGCGGTGCTGCGGCGTCCCTGTCGCTAATTGCAGTCGTGTTACGTGGTGTGGAAAGCAGCCCAGTGCAGCCCAGTGCAGCCCGGTGCCTGTGGCTCGGTTGAAATAAGGATAATCGAAATGTCTTGGTTCGGCTTGTGGTGAATACACGTGGGATTTTTCCCCCACAGGGTGCTGGGCACGGCCCCGAGGCTGCCACAGCTCCAGGAGCCTTTGCTGGGAATGCCCAGGCTGGGATTGGTGGAGAGTCTGTGCAGGGCCAGCAGCTGGATTTGGGGCCTCACGACTCAGGGTATTCTGTGATTCTGTGCTGCACTGTTCCCTGAAACCCTTCGTGGCACTTGGGGCCCATCAGAATCCCATGAGAACCCAGGGTAAATCCCTGGCTCTTGTCCTGTGTGACTGAGCCTGCAGGAGTCTGGGCAGCAGCAGGGTCTGTCTCACAAAGTATCACTCAAATAAGGTGTTGCACTTTCTTGAGTGTTGAGGTTTGGGTGAAGAAGTGCAAGGGGAGACCTTGGGAACTGGTAAATTAAATGGTAGCTTCTAAAGAGGACCTAGAGGAAAAATCCTCTGCTTTTGTAGACATGAGYTTTTGAGCTGTGGAGCATCCACCACATGCCTGGCTGAGCTATTTATGTAGGAAAATATTCACCTCCTGAGCCCTGGGAGGTGCTGAGGATCACACCACCTGCTCCTTTCCTCTCAACCCAATAATCCTGTTGTTCCTGTCAGTGTCCCTTAACCAGTTTTGGGCAAAACCTGCCTAATTCTGGTTAAATGAGCAGAGCTGGCCCTGCTGGAAGCAGGGTGGGGAGCACAGGCAGGACTGGTGCCCCACCAAASCCGGGCCAGCATTTCTGATTAATGGCTTGTGACAAACTCCTGGGAGTGACAGCTCCTGCAGCTGCTGCAGCTGCCTGCAGCACTGATCCCTATCTGCAGTTTGAGTGCAGTTCCTTAGCAGCCTTTGTCTCCCATCTCATTTGCAATAAATACCTGTGGAGGTTTGGGGTTTTGTGGAGGTGAATTGAGTGTGAGCTGTGAGCAGGGCAGGCTGCGTGTGATGCTGCAGTTGTGCTCTGATGTGGGGTGGTGTCAGAGCAKTTTCCTCACCCACCACGACCTCACRCRTGTTTAACTGCTGYCTGCTTYTCCTYGGCCACAGGAGTGGCTGGGAAAGCTTCCCAGGAGGGCAGAATTGGCTTTTATCTCGCAAAAATCACCGATTTTACAGTGCAGGATGTGTAAAAATCAGTGTCCAGGTGTGAAGGCTTTCAGTGAGTAGGGGGATGCTGTGGGTTTGCCTTTGCTTTGGCCATGGAGTGCAGAGCTGATGGCTCTGTAAATATGGCACAGATTATCAGAATCCTGGAATTCTTTGGGTTGGTAGGGACCTTAAACACCATCTCATTCCTTCCACACCTTCTCCAAACCTAACCCAGACTCACCTTGAACCTTTCCAGAGGCAGAGAAGGGAAAGCCCCACATTTCAGTCTGTGTTTGTGTTGTCTGAACTTCTGAGGAGAGATGAGATCTGTCTGCACCACAGCTGCTCTTCTCCCCTTTCCCAAATCATTCAGCAGGTTGTGTTTCTCACCCTCTCCTGTGAAAAGTGGCAAACCCAAGTCCCCAGAGAACTTGTACAACCACTCCTTAGTTCATCAGGTTTCCTGTTACAGGGCTGTGGAAAGCAAAGCCTCTGTCTGTCACCATGAGGGCCTGGCAAAGCTCTTGCCAAGAGCAGGGCACAGCCTCAGTTTGTTCCCAACAAAAGCATCAGGATGGTTTTTGGGACACATGATCAGTGTGTTCTTGGGARTTCCTGGATGGATTGTGCCAGGGCTGTGTGTGGAACCAGGAGTGTGAATTAGCTGTGTGTTTATCCAGGCTGATAGCCACAGGAATTTTGGGAGGTCAGAGCCCTGCAGTGGCTGCTCTGCTCCTGCCCACTTGTTAGAGAAATGCTGTGAAACACAACTGGAAGTGGGTGCTGAAGGGATTAAAAGTAGTAGAAGCTGTGTGAAGTTACAGAATTTGCTGATGATGGTTGATTGTGTTTGTTTTCCTCTCTCTTTTCAGGTATTTCCCAGCCAAGATCCACTGGACAGAGCAGATTTCAATGCTGTGGAATATATTAATGCTCTCTTCCCCACTGAGCAAGTAAGTAAWGCTCCAAATACCCTCAGACTTCACTTTCAGTCTTTTTACTATCAGATTTTACTTCCAGCCTTTACTGTCAGGATAACCTGAYAGCAAATGACCAAAGCAGTGTTCAAACCTGTACCCAAACCTTTTATTTTAAAYACTAGCACAGGAAATAAAGCTTTAACAGCAATCTCTTCTTAAATTTGCAGCTCACAGGGTTTGCTTTCATGATGTGGCCCCTTTCCACCCAGAGTGCTGCAGTTAAAGTAATGCTTTGATCTGTAGAAATAAATCCATTTTCTGTGTRGATGGAATAAATGTCATAACTTGCCATATATCAATCATTGGTGAGTTCCTGGGGTTTTCAGCCAGATCAGGCAGGTGTTGCCTGTACAATGTCACAGCAGAGCCTGAACCCAATTGTTTCTTTGGAGATTTAAAGCATGAGATTGCTGTGGGCCCACATCCCTGCTTTGTGTTCCCATCTCCAGCCCCAGGGGGACTTTTGSATTAACCCTCTTGCAAAACAGAGATGTTTCTACAGGTGAAATTGGTATTGTTGGAGGCTGCTCCAACATTTATCCTGTGTGAGATCCCCTGCAGCACCCGGGGTTTTGGCTTGGCAGCTTTTCCTGCTGCCATGGCTTGGCTTTTCTTTCCCTTTGCCAGCAGTGAGGAGCTGTTTCCCCTGCAGTGCCTTCACTTCCAGCCTGTTTTCTGCCTGCCTGGGCTCRGCAGGGAGGGTCTCAGCCCCAGGGCAGAGGCTCTGTCCCCGTCCCCRGTGCCCACTGGAGGTCACTGTCACACAGCTCTGCTGACAAAGGCAGSGATGGGGGAAGCCCTGAGCCCTGACCTGTCTTTCTCTGCTCTTTRTGATGTGGCAGAGAAGCAGCTGAGTTGTTGTGTCACTTCCTCCATCTGTAAAACAAATCCCATTTTCCTCCTCAAGAGCCCTGTGTGATGAAGTGTTTGGTTTCACAGCTGACTTTCTCCTCTGTGAAACCTTCACTATTTCACTCCTCTCTGATTTCTTTTCTTTTTTGTGTTCCAGTCTTTGGCAAACATTGATGAAGTGGTGAACAAGATCAGATTGAAAATAAGGTAAATATTTCTCCATTTCATTGCATGGCCTGGTCTGATTGTCACCAAGGCTTCATCAATGCAGYCTTTGTGCTGCAGCTGACAGGATTTAGTTTGTTTAAAAGGCATGGATAGGACCAGCCTTGAGTCTAATAGTGGCACAGAAACAATTATAATCTTTTATATTTCACTTCTGTCATGTCCCCTTTARGCTGATGAGTTGCAAAGTGCAGCTTTGAGAAACAACTGAGAATCAAAAAGCACCAAAGTTTAGTACAGTTTGAAGGCTGAGTGAGCAAACTACCCAAAAACTCACTTGCTAAGAGTTCATTGATTTGGGGGCCAGAATATCAATTGTAAAAACTCTCACTCTGTGTTTTTGAATTGTCATTATTGGTCCTAAGAGTAGAAAATAAACACAAGTGTGCATGAAACACTTAAATTTTCTGTGCTGGCTGATACTGCCAAGATGAAATGATTGAGACAGCACTTTCCCATGTGGGAAGTTGAAATGCAAACAGACAAGGGAGAGCTGACAATATTGCTGTAGGGAACAGGAATTCAAGGAACTCTGGTTAAATTAGGAAATGGATTTTTTATTTCTGCAAYAGCACTTTGAAATTGTGCAAGCCAGTGCCGTTGAACAGAGAGGGGAGGAAATAATGAGTTCAGCATTGGTAACATCAGTTATTTTTTATTTTAARTTGGTTCTGTGGCTCTCAGGATTTCCCCCAGCTGTTTTTTTTTGGGGTCAGGCTCATGGAGGCTGGGTGTGACACTGTGGGGTTTTTCCTGCAGGAGGTTGGATGACAACATTCGGACTGTGGTGAGGGGACAGACCAACGTGGGACAGGATGGCAGGCAGGTATGTGCAGCCAGGAGTTCTCAGCTTGGGGTGTAAAGGCAGGTAAAACCCCACTGCTGGTGTTGCTGAGGTGTTTCTGTGCCTCTCACACCGAGGAGCTGCTCCCTCTGTTCTGACCTGCCTCAGCCTCTGAAGGGGAGTGAATGAGGAATTGATTTAAAGATCAAAAGCAGGAGGTTTAGTGATAAAACAGGCAGCACTGAACAGGTACAAGAACATTTGATGCTGGGCAGGGATCAATGCCAGGCTGTTTGTCCTTTTCACTGAGTTGTTAGTCACTGTGCTGCCTCTTCCCCTTGCAGCTCCTGCTCAGCCCTCAGGTTTTCAGTTGTTCTCACCTGACAGAGGTGTTTGCTGGGATTTCAGTGCTGGTGAGCACAGCCATGGCTGCAGGGGCTGTGAGGGCTCAGCTTGGCCCCTGTGCCAGCTGATTTTTGAGGTGCCACCTGGTTTGGTTCCATTTCCTGTCCTGTTTTTACACCAGGGGCACTGAACCTTGAACCATCAATCAAGGTTCCTCAGGGACTTCTTAATACCAGCCTTAGGACTGGCATGGGGTTATTCCCCTCTCTGTTTTCCACTCCTTGCTGTCACAGCAATTGGTGTCTGTTTCTAATCCTGTCTCTGCCACAGAGCCCTCAGGGGAATTATTTAACCTGCCTGTGCTTTTGTTAGAAAAACATGAGCCATGCTCCTTCCTCCCAGCAGCAGCAGTTTGATCATGGATGCCTCAGCACTGCTGTTAAACTGGGGATGTTTTTGGGATGTGGCTGGCCTGGGAGTGGTGCTGCTGTAATTAGAGCAGTGAGACAGGGGAGCAGGTGGAGAGGCAGTTACAGAAATGGAGGAGGGAGTGGAAGCTGGTGCAGTGCTTGGAGAGTTTGGCTGAGGTTGGAAAGCTCGTGCTGCTGGAGCCTTTTGGGCCCATTTGAGAGGATAAATTCTGTGAGCAGACCAAAATTCTGTGAGCAGACCACAAGAGAGTGGGATTGAGAGGAGCTGTGGGTGAGAATTGCCTGGAGTGCCTCAGCACTTGGAGGAAAGGATGAGCACAAGCAGTGCCATGCTYAGCTGTGCCTGTGGGATGACAGGAGCTTTTCTGTGCTGTGGGGATTGGCCAGCTTTGTTCAGAGCTCTGTCCTGTGTCTGTGCTTTCTCACTCTTCCCTGCCTTTGAAGTCCTCCAGGGCATGGGCAGATGGACCTGCACAGTGTCCTGCTCTGAATACCAGCAAGGCAGAGCTGTCTGTGCTGCCCTGCCTTCAGTTTTGGTTGTGAAGGAACCAGTTAAAATCCTGATTTAAGTGAAAACCTTCAGGTGTTCACTCGTGTGTCCATGCAGGACGTATTTCAAGTGGCCTGGAGCTGCAGTTAATCACAAATATTCCTGTATTCAGCTGTGGATTTTCCTCTTTTCCCTCACTTTGCTGCTTTGCAAAGTAGAAGCAAACTTGCAGACAGATGCCAGAGCTTGCAGTTGCATGGGCTGAGGCCAGACAATCTCCCAGGAGCACAACTGTTGTTTCTTACTTTGGGATCCAAACAAAGACTGAAACCATTCAGTTATTTCAAGTGTTACTTCTCTGGGAAGAAAACYAGATTGGTTCTGAAATGCTGTGAGCTTTTTCTTTCTGTGTTTCTAATCCAAGCCCATCATTTCACACCTGGATATGCATTTTTTKTGTGTGTGAATTGCTGGAACCAGACTGTTGGAGTGGCAGGACTTGGGTTGGTCTTGAAGTTTAAAGCTCAGATTTGGGAGCTCTTGAATGGCATTTCAGTTTGAGGTGGAATTTTCTATTTGTCACCCCAAAATCAGAGGAAACTCATAAGAAACAACTGCTGTCACCCCTGCCCTGTGTCCCCTGAGCATCCTGGGTGCTGTGTGGGGGACTCAGGCAGCCCTTTCCACATGACCACCCTGTTGATAGCAGATTGTGGGGGTGAAAAAAAAAAAACCTTGTTTTGCACCCTCAGCTGCCTGTTCCTGTGCTGAAAAGTGCCTTTGTTTTACCAGCACATTCTCAGGGGAATCAAGGACACTTGGAAATGTTTTTGTAGAGCAAGAGGCCTGACTTCTCCCACTTGGAGGGGAAGGGTTTTATTTTCCAGTGCATGGTCAGAAATTGTTTTGGATCCACTGAAAACAAGGTGCTGTTAAGGCAGYTCAGTTCTGTGCTTGCAAGGGAGCTGGTGTTGCTGTTTTCCTTGTTTGGTTTTCCTGGTAATTTGGTTCCACAGCAGAATTAAGTTCTTGTTTCTACTGATCTTTTACTAAATTTGTAGGAAATTCATATCCTCAGGAGCAGTAATTCCCTGCCAAATTGGATTGRCACATCCACATGGATAGACAGTGTCATCCTGTGAGCCTCACCCCTGGGCAGCCCAGGATGAAGATCACTATTGCATTTTATCATCAGAACCACAACTGCAAACCACCCCTGATTAGTGAGGCAACAGCTGRAACAAAGAGGTTTGAAACAAAGCTTAAAAGCAGCCACATCAGTGAGTTTAATCTCTGATCTGCTTCCATTTGTAACTCTCACCACAAGAGATGTCTGCAGCCTGCAGCACAGCATTTRCAGCAGGCTGGCTTTTTGGAAAAGTCAGAAGTTTTTGGAAAATTCCTGTCTTTTGATTTCCATCCCTTGGCACACTGAGATCCAAGAGGAACACTGCAATCTCTTTGAAAGCATGGGCCAGAAATAAAAGTGCATCTGAACCCTGATTTTGTAGCTGCTTGGATTCCAGTGGGATTCCTGTGTGTTTACCTGCAGGATTGGGCCTGAAAGGTGTTTTTTGCCAAAACCTCTTCCCTTCATTCWCATTTTCTCCTACCAACCCCTGGTACTGTGGCCAGTGTTTGCCACTGTTGCCTGACTCTGTTGGAGATGTCCTTGTCTGAGGGGTAAATAACAGCTTGAATAAACATCCTTTCAGTCTCTGACTTCCTTCCAAAGGAAATACAAACCTTGGATGCAGTGGCAGAAGATAAAAAAATGTTGTTTAAATCAAAGCAAGCCAGGAGGGGTTCTTTGCTGAGTCCCTGCCCTCAGCTGTCCTTTGGAGGTGGGGGAGCTCAGCCTTGGCTTTTCCCATCTCCTGTCAGCCAGAGCTGCCCAAAAATGGTTGGGAATCTTGTGCAGGGACTTGATTCAAGTGCTGCCCAGATTACTGGGGATTATCATCAATCTACCCAATCCCTTTTTTAGACACCAGGTAGGTTCCTAGAAGACAAGCTGAGGTTATCAGCCTGGGCAGACTGGGTTTTTTTAAATGGGATGGGGTTATTTAGCAACTGAGGCCAGCCAAGAGCTTTCCARAGCTGTCTTGATGAGAGCTGCACCTTCCCAGCTGTCCAGGAGAGGGGAGCCCAGCCTTGCTTTTGAGAGCAGGATGTTTTGCTGATAATTGATGGCGAGGGAGAGCTGCCAGCACAGACAGATCTGGGCAGTGCTGCTTTTTGTCACTGTCCCAGTCAGAGGAATCTAAATCCCAGTCTGAGCCAGTGGGGAGTRTGGAGTGTGCAGCCATGGAAATGTGCTCTCCTGAAGGAAAAGGAGACCTTAGGGATGGGAAGTCCAAAATGCTGATTGCAGATCCAGCTGCTGTGCTCCCTGTGCTGCCTGGCTGGGATAATGTTTGGGATAACACTTCTGTGCCCCCCTGCCTACTGAGGGAATGGAGCAGGGCTTTGAGGAGCTATGAGAAGGCATTTCAGGGAGAAATTTTCATGTAAAAGTCGTTGTTTTTTGGTTTTTTTTTCTGTCTATCAGCTTTTAAACTGTTCCCCAAGCAGTCTTGCTCAYGCACACGTGTGTGGATAAATTAGCAGCGAGGTGTCTGAAAAACCAGATTTGGAGGCTAAAAATAAAAGATGTGGCCCCAAAAGAGTTATTCAAGCAGCTCTAAAGACAGGAATGCTCCCTTCCCCACAAAGCATAACGTTYCCCAGTTCAAAGCATCTGCCTTCTTGAAATTTTGCCCTAGAATTTCCTCCAAATGCAAGAGCCTTAAAATAGTCTGGCTCATTTGGCTTCCCCTTCCTGGTGCGATATTTCAGCAGAATCTGCAGACAATGCCCCGAACCTCAGAAATTATCTCACTAATGAGCCTTTTATGGGAGGAAACAACAGCCGTGGGTGGAACATTCCTCTGCAGGGCGTAACCAAATTTTCCTTGGGAGTCCCAGACTTGGACAATTTCGGGTGCCTTGGGAGAGGCTGGGAATGCAGGAGCTGCTGTGGCTCAGCTGTAACAGTTCCTGGGGAGCCGGCGCTACGCGATTTTTCCTCTGGAAAGGTTTTTTTTTTGTTATTTTTATTTTTACTCAGAGCTGCTGCTGCTGGACTGGAGAGTTGGGCTGACCTTGCTGAGAGCTGCAGCCCAGTTGTGGCATAATTTCCTCTCTGCCCCAGGGTGCAGTAGAAAAAAAAGTTCCCATAGATTTTTCCAGGGAGCGTTTAACGCGCTCCGTATGGTTTGATGTGTCACTCCTCAGTTGTGTTTATTGCTGAAGCTTCTGCCTGCACTGGCTGTAATTTTTTTTGACAGTTGCTGACATGCCTTTACTGGTTGTTTGGCTGGAGCTGCCTCACCTATCAGGCTTTTGTCCTTGTAATAAGTAGCCTCTGTGTTTGCTGCTGGTTTAACCCTTGAGAGCCTCTGTGCAAGCAGGGTGAGGTTCCTGGGTGGGTAAAGGTGATGTGGATTCAACTGAAATCCATTTTGGAAAGATGAGGAGTCCCAAGATCCCAAATGGATCTGTAGCTTGATAGTTTGAATCTAAGTAAAACCCAGCAAACTTCTTGCTGTTATCTCTGGTCCATCTTTCCCTTCCTGCCCTGTGTAAGTGACTGAAGTTGCACCAAWTAAGGTCTGTGTTTCAAAGAAAAATGTGGTTTGTTGCTTAAAATATTGTTTAGTGTCTGACTCCGTTAGGGTCTGCCTCAATTAGTGCTAGAACAAAGTTAAGTGTTGCCCAGAAGAGCAAATGGATGTGCCTGGGCTGGGAAAAGCTTTGGATGTTTCTCATGGCTGAAGATACTGGCTGATAACTTGGATTGCTTTGGTTGGCTCCTCCTTTGTTTTGCTCCATGAAAACACTGATAGATATTTTCTTTCTCACAACTCCAGCAGTACAAGGAAAGGGATGGCAGCTGCTGTGGTCAGATGACAGGAATATATCCTTGCTGCCCAGACAGTTCAGTTGGCCATCCCARATTTTGGTCAGCCAGGGCTGTCCTTTCTCCTGGCATGTGAGGATGAACATCTGGGCTCTGCAGCTGTGGGGAGGCTCCAGCTGCCTGCCCTGCCCTGCCCTGGCAGTGTTTGAGCCTGTGGAAGGAGGAGGAGGCTGTGTCTGGCACAGAAAAATGCCCACAGGTTGTGGGTTTGACAAGGTCATGGCTGGAAGTGTGTGAAATACTCCCTTGGTTTTCCTTCTCTTTAAATAGAGAGCAGGAAACACTTKGTGGAATCAATACAGGGAGCAAGGAGGAGATGGAGAGTGAGCAGATGAAGAGAGGGATGCTGCAGAGGGCAATGGGAGTGGGGTCCTSTGCTGCTTTTCTGGGTCCTGAGCCCCAGGGGTGGCTGGTGCCACCACACTCAGTGGCTTTTCCAGGGCTTGGGGACAGGCAGTGTCAGCCTGGCAGGCAGGGAGGTGCTTTTGTGCTCTGTGTGCATAAACCTGCTTAACAAACACCTTCAGCCTCCCTCCTTTACCTCCACCTCCTCGTGTGCAGGTGGCTTTYCTGACTGCAGGTTGTGTTCCAGGCTGAGCTGAGGCACTCAGTGCCTGCACATCCCCTACCCCAGGCACTTCCCTGCCCTTTGTTTGTTTAAATAAACACATGCTCCCTTCCAGCCATCAAATTCCAGTGCTGCTTCCTTGGCCACAGTGCCCAGGTTTGGCTCCTGTGGAAGGTGTTGATGTGCCCCTGCTGCTGGGACAGCACTGACTTGTCATAAGCTCTTAATAACTAATTAAAGCTCTCTGAAATRTTTGGGAGCTGTTTTGTGTCACAATCCCTGATGTTGTAAGCACCATCTCTCAGTTATGTTCATCCTCTCCTGCCTGGCTAAGCTTTATCTCCTGGATTTTTATGAATGGGTCATTATTCTGAAATGTGAGCACATGAAATATGACTGGTGTTAGATTTCAATACCTTTTTTAAGATTGTGAATGGATTGGGGTTAAATACAGCATTTTAAGCTGTGTGGCTTTATATATTTTTATGAAAAGTCATGCCACAGATCCTGTAARGCTCCAGCTGAGTGATTAAAGTCCCATAATATTCTTTTGTAACCCATGAATAATAAGCAGGAGCTGAGCTGCCAAAATAAATCAGAAGTGAGTTTCATTCAGAGCCATTTCCCYAGTGAATTGTGACAGTTGGACAATGYCCTTCCCTTGTAGAGACACTGAGCTGTTTCTAGCCCAGAACCACGTCCACTGAGCMTTTCAGGTGAATGCCATGCCAGCAAGAGCCAGTGCTGTTTGTTCTCATGCTGGCACGACTTTTGCCATCTGCTGTGAGGCAGGAGCAGGTCTGAGCCTGACCTTGCCTCAGTGGGGATGTTCCTGTCCTGCAGCCTGGGGCTGGGCATGGGCTCGTGTTTGTGCTGGCAAGGGGCAGGTGCTGCTGATGGTGGTGTTGAAGGCACTGCAAGCTGCAGACTGTGACCAGTCCTGGGTGGTTTTGGTGCCAACAAAGCAARAAACCCAGCCTGAAAATAGAATTCCAGACAGGCAGGACATTGTGTTTTACTGTGGATATTTAGATTTCTTATTTTTCCCCTTTTTTATATATTTTTTTGGTGGTGGTGTTGTTGTTTCCTCACATTTTTGGTGTGTGGTCATGTTTATTCCAGCTGTGTTGCTTCCATGCTTGTAGCAGGTAAACTTGACAGGAATTCCACTTGGAAATCCCTACTTGCAGGGTTCTGGTGTTAATTGTCCTTCCCCTCATTTATATTTGCCTTCAAAGTCTTAACCTGTGCTGATTTTGACTGGGGCAGAGAAAGAGCCCCATACTTGTGATGAAAATTAACTCTACCCCAACCCAAACCAGCATAATGAGCATGGATATGAATTCATCTTGCAAAATCTGATGTAACTGGTGTGGTTGCTAAACTCACCCCCCACAGAAAATCAAACTGATACTGCAGATGTGGCTCTGATACTGCAGATGTGGCTGTGATATTGCAGATGTGGCTCTGATACTGCAGATGTGGCTCTGATACTGCAAACATCACATCAGCTGGAGTCCCACAGTCATTTCCAGCCTTCCCAAATAAATTTAAAGTGTTCCTTCCCCCTGATCAAACAGACACAGGCAGCTCCAGGATGGAGGRRRGG
>CADDXX010000554.1:52446-63934 GCA_902810485.1 Alauda arvensis | reverse complement strand
TKSCMRGGGSTCTGGGTTATCCAARSCCCTGCAGGACAAGGCGTGTCCTGGGCACAGGGAGGTGCAAACACCTGCAATCAAGGTGTCAACAGAAACAGGAGGGCAAGAAACTCACAGCTTGATTATTCTGAAATAGATAAGGAGAATGATGAGTGTCTGCACTGGGAGTTTTTGTTACATGATGACAGTGTTCAATGCTGGGCGTGGGACAAGGCTGTGGATAATTTAAAATATATAAATAACCACCATGAGCCCCAAGGCTGATGATGCTCCAGAGGCTTCACTGGTGAGGTTGTGCAAAGCCCACAATTAGCATTTCAATGGCCACGTGTGACTGTAAAACTCSTGTAAAAGGCCACTCCAAACCTCTGTCCCAGCAACATCAGCACCTTTCTGGAGGTGCAGTAAAATCTGAGGAGGTGCAGGCACCCAACGTGCAGGGCTGGGTGATGCTGGCAGTAAAAGCTGACAGCTCAGAGAGGTGCTGGACCAACCCAGGGGTGCAGTTCAGGGGTTGAGCTGCGAGGTTTTGGCCAGAACTGCCTGGGAATCACCTCTCACTTCACCCCGTGTGTCTGTCAGTGTTTGTGCAGCTGCTCAGAACGTGGGGCTTTGGTTTCCAAGCACAACTGGGGGTTAAGTGATGGGGCACTTACAGCAATTGGAAGCTTCRTGCAGTGTTGGATGTAATCTGCTGATAGAAAGGGTCCTGTGCAGCCTGAGTGCTTGGGATTGGAGCTGATGACACAAAACTCTCTTCTCCAGTGACAATTGCAGTAGTTATGTGCTCTTTGCTGAACTCCCAGGGTGGAAATCAGCTAAAATCAAACCCCAGGGTGATGAGCCCTTCAGCTTTGTCTGCTCTGTCCTGTGCTGAGACAAGCCCAGCTGCAGTGGTTTAGCCCTGGCTGTAAAACTGAAGGGTTTTTTCTCTGAAATGAAATCAAGTCTGAGAATCAAAAGTAAATTTCCACCCTTCCCTCAATCTGGAGGGACTCGTTTGTGTGAGGTTTCAGCAGCAGAAAATGTGAGGCTGCTTCCAGTTGTGAGAGGGTTTCTTTGAAATCTCCACAGCTGAGGCTCCTCAGAGRATTGGGGATGGGAGCTTATTTTTAGTGCTGGTCTAGATTTTCATTGATCTGGGCTGTGAGTGTGGCAGYAAATGAAAGAAGCATTAACACTTGTTATTCAAGAGCAGGGACCAGGCCAGGAGCATTAAATTCTCAGCATCATGACCACAGCCCTATTTGTAACATTAAAAATGCATTTTGGATGCTGTGAATTTGGCAGATGTCAAGTGTCTGTGAAACACTTGGTAGAGGGCAGCTTTCTGATGTGAATAACAACATTAAATTGAGCTCTGTGTTGGCTAGAATCAAATAAAAAGAGCGTTTTTCTAGCACAAAACCAGCAAGCAAATAGAAACTGTGGAGGTATTTTAGCATTGCTGGGGAAAAAAAACCCCACAGTGTTAGTTCAGTGAATCCCCAAGCAAGGGAACTTCATCTGAAAATTTGCTTTTCCTCCYACTTCAATGACATTTTAATTCCTGTTTGCCTGTTTCCTGCTATTGAAGCATTTTCTTGCACAAGATTCCTGATAGGATGCACAAAGAGGTGCTTAGAAATTAGCACACCCACTAATGAGGTGCTGGTTGATGGGGTGATGTGGCAGCTCTGTACCTGGGCTGGCAGGGGAGGAGGAAGAGGAGGAGGAGGAGGCTGTGTCCATCTGCAGCCCTGCAGGGATTTGGAGAGACTGACTGTAATTCACTGGGCTGGGGTTGGTTTTTTTTTTATTATTTGGCTGCAGTAATTGTTGCTAACACTGTTTTTTTTTGTGTGTATAAATGTCAGCCTGGTACTGTAAGTCACTGGAACATAACCTTTTAAAGAATGCATCGCTTCCAAATTCAACAAACAGCTCATGCTCCTGTCCCACCTCTCGCCTGGGTTATTTTCCTCCCTCCTTCTGCTGCTTGGAAGATCTCATGTGAAAAGGTGGCACAAGGAATGATGTGTGGCCTGACCTTAAAGAGTTTGCTTGGGCCAGTGCCAAGGMAAGCTGTTTTTTGGGCAGTGTCTCAGTGATTCATGGCTTTACCTCTGCTCCCCATTGTTTTACASCGCTGCCTTTGGAGTCTTTTCCTGTCGCATCTCAAGGTGAAGGAGGTTGCAGGGCTGTGCCTGATTCATGGGCTGTGGGTTTTTTTTTTTCCCCTCCAGCTTTGGGGAATTTGGCAAACAGCAGAGGTGCTCACTGGCTGCCCAGCTCACCTGAGCTCAGGCTGTGAGCTGAGTTTTCCACCTCCTCCTGTGTGTGGTGTCTCAGCTTTCTGCTTTCTGCATCAGAGGCTCCCACTGCACAAACACTGGGTGAAACCCAGGGATGGCTGAGAACACATGGTTGGCCTTAAACTGGAGGGGATCCCCTCGTGTTTTCCTCTCCATGAATTGTTTTTGGGAGCTTGCTTCAGCTGGGGAGTGCCTGGAACCAGGACAYGCCACATCCCCTCCTCCCCTCCCGCATCCAGGGACACACTACACCCCAGCAGGAGGAATGTGATCCGTGGCTGAAGCCTTGTACCAAGCACTCTGTGTCTGGATCCTCTCCCCCCGTGGCTGCTGCTGCCCTCTTTGCTAAATTTACACTTGTCAGAGCAGTTGGGGAGCCCAGGGTCAAACAGAAAAAGCCTCGGACGCCGCTGGCTCTGCAGCCTGAGCTGTCTCCACACCGTGTTCCTCAGCTGGTGCTGGGACTCAGAGGTTGCATAAAAGCAGAATAAATAATGCTGATGGGTTAATTGTAGCTTGCAGGCTCAGCTGTTGATTAGAGTCATATGGTGTTTTATTTTTTTTTTCCCCAGTACGTCGCAACCTTCCTTTCGACATCCCCGTTTCGTATAACCACAACAAATTATGTCTGCAGCCTCTCTCTSTATTTATCCGTGCTCCTCTGCCCCTGGAATGAACTGCTGGAGGAGAGGAAGTGCAATAACTCCACTCCTTGCTGTTTGGGGTGTGTGCATTGCCGTGTTTCCCAGTTGCACTGATGAGGAAAGCAATGAATTAATAACGCGAGGTGCCACAGCTGGGGGAGCAGTGCCTGCCATCCATCACTGGAGCCTGGGACAAAAGCACTTCCTCTCCTCTTGGTTCTTGTTTTTCCTCCAGAATCTCTGCCCAAAAGAAACCTATTAATAAAACAAAAAATTCTAAAAGCATTTTCTTACTGCAACAAAAGCWGTAAGAAARTGCTTTTAGAATTYGTTAATTCAGTGTTKTAGCAGCAGCAGAGTGTGAAGGGAAATAAATTTTTACAGTGTAGTCTTTAACCTGGATCTTCCCCTCTCTTTTTACAGCTGAAAGAATAGTCATTAATTACATTAATARACTTCTGTGTTACATCTTGAGCAATTAGACCTACTTTCATGCCCTAGATGTTGGTTTCTTATCCCTTAATAACACTGTTTATATTATTATATATATTAKATATATTATTAATAGGAGGTGTTTCCTTATATTTGAAATTTGTTTTTTCCTTTGTTTTTCTACTTGCTTTACTCTGTGTTTGTAGTGACTGGGAAGGTGATGGGTTTCTTTCATTATTGCTTAATTTTCTTTATTTGTTTCCTCTACATACAGTATTTTACTTAGAATGTACAGCAGAAAAAGTCTCATTGATTTCTTTAAACTCTCTTCTGGTTCTTTGTAATTGTACACATGCATGAAATAACATTTTTTCATTCAGCTCTGAACTTCCCACCACATCTGTCTGACAGGGCCCTCCTGTCAGGAAAAAAAAATAGATTTTCACACAGTGTTACTTTCAGCAAATGTTGGAAGAAATGTTTTCATCTCTAAATGTAAATTATACCAATGACACATTCATTATATAAATATACATATATTATATAATGAATTAGTGTGTTCTGACTCATGTTAGGAATATGCAGCTCACTTTTTTAGGAGAATAGATAAAGATGGATGTCTTAATGGCCAAGCAAATACTTGGAAGAAAGTTTTAAGGACTGAAACAAGTGTTTATGAGCAATTCTGATTTTTTCAAGTTTGCTGTTGAGCTCCCTGTGTGGTTTTTTTTTTTTTAATTTTTTATTTTATTTTTTAACAGTTTTGGAAGTATTTCCCCTTCTCTGAGGGGTGTGATGCAGGAGTGGGACAGAGCAGCAGCTGCTTTTTGGTCTCTCCCCCTGTCCCAGGCACATTTCTCACAGCAGCAGAACACCACAGCTCTTCAATCCAACGAGCACACGTTGTCTCATTTGTGTTTTTCCAGAGTTTTTTAAGGATTTGGAAGTGTCAGGAGCAGGTGATGACACCAGTTTGCCTTGTTTTTGGCAGTTKGAAGTGCTCAGGGACAGAATCCCATTTTTCTCTGCTCAGTGTTCCAGGGGCAGTTTTTAGGGGAGGGGACTTTGCCCACCCTGAGCAGCAGGAACACGTTCTTCCCCCACCTTCCTCTAAAGGCTCTCTGCTGGTTTTTATCCCAATTATTAAATGCCACCATTAGAGAAATAAATCCTTTTGWAGGAGCTCTGAATTCCAGGGATTGTGCAGAAAAATTAGCATTTGCTGTTGGTGCTGAAGCAAAGGGAAGCAGCAATTGGCATCTGTAAATAATTTCAGGCTGATTCTTTAATTTTATACAAAGCTCAGAGCATGCTGCTTGCTTGATACCCCACTTGAGTCATGTGCTGCAGGCCTGAGCACAGAGACAGAGCTGAAGATGTTGTTGAAAAGAGCATTCTTTGCTTCTTTGCTTKGCACTAAATCCACCAGCCTCTCAATGGAGGGGAAAATTGAATTCCCAAAGGTGGCTGGAGCCCCAGGGAGAGGCWGCTGGGGGTGTTCAAGCCCTGGCACAGGCACCCTGCAGCACATTTTTGTGTGTTCATGTCCCCCAGGGAACATCTGGCAGCTGTGTGACACCAATCTATAAAGTGTTAACTTTCACATGATTCAGATTTTTCAGAGGAGGCTTTTCCCACCCCCCACTCTGGAAAATGAATTATAAACCATCTCCAGCTTTTTATACTTTTATTATAACCCAGCTATATTCCAGCAAAAAGCTCCTGGCAGATAATTTCCTCATCCTTTCCCAAATGAAGATGTGTTAAATTTATTTGCTGGAGGAACTTGTAGCTTGTGCTGTAACCTTGGTCATGGGACTGGATATAAAACCAGAGGGATGGAAGCCCACTGAACAGCAGGGAACAAAGTGGAGCTGGGGCTGGAAATGTTATCAGGGAAGGCAAAAAAAAAAAAAAAAGTGTTGAATTACTTCAGAAAGCAGCTTTTGGCCATGTGATGTTGGACATGTGGCTTTGCTCACTGCATCCACGTGTGGGTCACACTGCTGGTGTGAGGTCAGGCTCTGGAAAAAGGCACCAGGTGCCCCAAGAAACTTTAGTTTTTAGGATTTTAGAGATCCATTTGCTGGCCTCTTTACCTGTGCTTAGAAAGAGCCATTCCTCACTGCAGGTTGGGTGGGAGGCTGAGCTGCCCGTGCCAAAGGAATCAGCATCACGTTTTCCACCAGGATAATGTCCTGCTAATTCAGCAAGGGGTTTGGGCAAGCACTCAGCCTTCTGGATGTGTATTTTTTATTTATAATTAATGATGAGCATAGAGCTCTTGTGGAGGTTTCATTTTTCTGCTCTAAATATGTGTTGATCAGGAGTAAGTCCTACCTATTTTTTTCCACACTCAGTATGTCAGAATATATTCCAGTAACCTTAAAGAGCTGCTTTCATAAAATACCCTGATGAAATTTTGCCAAAGCATTATTTAAAATGGATACTGAAACCTACTCAGGTTCAATATTCCAGCATGGTGCATTGACTTCTGTTGTGCTGCTGGTATTTTCTCTGTGAGAAAGCTGCTCCCCTGCTCTGCCCCAGCCCCAGGGACTGTYGAGAGCAGCTGTGTATTTCTTAGAAAGGTGAAAACTGAACGCACATTTTCKTTCCACTCTGACCTTGTTTCTTTTCCAGGCCCTGGAAGAAGCCCAGAAAGCCATTCAACAGCTCTTTGGTAAAATTAAGGATATTAAAGACAAGGCTGAAAAATCTGAGCAAATGGTGAGCAGCACTTTCTTTCTGCCCTTTGGAAGGGAGGGGACACTGACTTTTCCTGTCACTAACATTTGGTCCTGGCTGCTTGGGAATTTCCTGTGTTGAACCTGTGGCATTCACAGGGCTGAGCTGACACCTCTGCAGTCCCARAGGGTGGCTTCTTACCTCCAGAAAATATCATTGCTGGGGCTTGATACTTCACCAGCATCCTTTTTTCATTCCCTAGGTGAAGGAAATCACCAGGGACATCAAGCAGCTGGATCACGCCAAGCGCCACCTGACCACCTCCATCACCACCCTCAACCACCTGCACATGCTGGCAGGGGGGGTGGATTCTCTGGAGTAAGTGTGGGATTTGAGCTGTGAAGTGTTCTCCGTGGGTCTGTCACAGCCTGCCTGGTTTTTTTTTGGAGGGATTTCTCCTTTCTGTGYTGCTCTGAGTGATGCTCAGCCCGGGTTGTTGTGGTTCACAGTTTGCAGCATTGATTGCTTGCGTTGCTCTGTTGGTCCTTGGTGATCAGGAATGAGCCTGGCTTCGTTAAGGAGTGGGACAGCCTGTTAGGAATGCTCATTAGGGGTGTGCTCTTGGGAATCTGGGAGGATTTTTGTCAGTCTTGCGTCTAAAACTGCAATGAGTTTTGCTAAAGGTCTACTCTTAGTTTTCATTCTAGAGTGAGTTTAAGGAAACCTTGCAGCTTGTACTGTGTGTGAACTGGGGCTTAAATAGTTCTAAGAATCCATTGTGGGTTTTTTAATATACTTGAGGAACTCACAGTTCCTCAAAATGCAGGTTTTTTTGCATCTGTGAAGTTGCACAGCCTTTTCCTGATTTGCAGCAAATCCTGCACGAGCTCCGGGTCATGAAGCGCCAAGAATAAAATTTTACTTCAGCCTGCTGTCTCCACTGGAATGATCCTAAAAGATGATATAAAAAGAAATTAACTTGATTTTCTTTTTGCTGTCACTTCCCTGTGAAAGTTATTAACAGGAAAGTCAAGGCTAATGGCTTTTCAGCATCGTTCTCCTCCAGAGAAGCTTTAACTCACACTTGGTGTGTGATGACGAATGGCTTCACTCAGGTCATTACAGTCAAATAACATTTACTGCCTCTGGAGCCATRCTGGGAAGCATTCAGTAGTTTACATGTCTCTTGCCAAGTGTTGCTTGTGACATTTATGTTTTTGGGTTTTTTTTTCTGAGGCATTGTTAGATGTGTGCCAGATTGGTTTATTTTAGCCTGGCTTAAGTGAAATTTTAATGCTGCGCTGGAATGTTGATGAAGAGCTGTGTGTTTTACAGAAATAAATGTCAATAGGGGACCASTGTGACCCAGTGGGGATGAAGTAACCTGTGGAATTACCACCCAGGATTTTCCTTGAGTCTGCCTCTGTAAAGCTTTCATTTCCTCTGCAGGGCCATGACCAGGAGGAGACAATATGGGGAAGTTGCCAACCTTCTCCAAGGTGTGGTGAACGTGCTGGAGCACTTCAACAAATACATGGGGATCCCTCAGATTCGACAGCTCTCTGAGAGGTAAAAGGTTCAAACCCTCAGCACTTCCTTTCCTGCTGGGGAGGGAGGGTAGGAAATGTCTCAGGCAGATTCAGAATCTCAAGGGTGTGAAGCCTGGACAWGGTCCTTGGAGCTTCTTCACAGCCAAAACAAACAGGTTAAAACTGGACAGAGTTTTGCTCAAATCTGGAGCAGCCCTTTCTTGTTCCACAGCAGTAATTATTGCAGATGGAACTTGCTCTGTGCTTTTTTACTGACTGGCTTTCCATTTTCTCACCTGGAAGTGCAGATTGTTCTGTGTGCAGGTGTTTGTGCTGAGCCCTGGGGTGATGCTTTCTCCTGCTCTGTCCAGCTCAGTGATGGAGCTCAGCTGCCTGGCATGAAGCACAAATCTGTTCATGCCCATGGTGATGGTCTGGGCCCCTYTGTGCCCCAGATGAACATCACTGAGCTGCTGTCAGCCTGAGTGCCCCAGGGCTTAGCCAGCATTTCGCCTGTGCCTTTGCCAGAATAACTTGGTTATTCTGAGCCCCTTAAGTTCCTTCTGCCAGAACCTGCTCCTGTTGCCCAGTTCTGCTGAGATTTGAGGTTTATAGCCAATCTTCTTCTGCTGGGCTTGTGCAGTTTGGATTCTCTGAGGTGGAGTTACACTGGTTTTTGGTGCAAGTGAGTTTTGGTGCAAGTCCCCACCACCCTCAGCAGCAGCAGGTGAAGGCTCAGGGGTCACCAAGCCACCATTTCTCCTCAGTCTTGGCTTCATTTGGGATGTGTCAGCTGGGAGTTGGGGGAACAAGGCCCTCCCTGTTCTAGGGGACATTGCTGTCCCTCCCTGAGATGACTTTGCTCATTACACAGGTACTCAAAGGAGTCCTCCAGGCACAGTCATTAATTTTGTTTTTGGTGACTCCCTTTGCTAAGACAGCAGCTGGCTCCCTGTGTTGTTTGGTGATGGAAACAGAGCTTGARTGATTTGTTTGTAATGTTTTCATGTAAATCTGTTGGACTTTCTTTATGGGAGAGGTACCTCTTCCAGAAAACACAGATGGAATCCATGAAACAGAGCAGAAGAAAAATCCACTCTAAACCTAGAGAAGGGATGGGGCCTTGTTTAACAAAGCATTTGACCATAAGCATTTGCTTAAATGAACATGAACATCAAGGAAATGTAAACACATGTCAGTGCTTTTCTGAGTTGRGGCTGTTGTCTGTTCCAACCTTGTGCTCACAAAGATTGCTTGCTTCATTTTCTTCCAGAGTGGTGATGCCCTTTGGGCAGAAACCTGCTGTCATTGGCCATTTKAAGGCCAAATATAATTTAAACCCTGGTCTAGAATTCTGGCTGGTTTTCCCTTTCTGATGGATGATTTTTTTAATACTTTTGTAGTTGCTGATTGTTAYAAAAACCCATTCAGGCAGGGTGGTTTCCAGTCACACCAGCGAGACTGGCAAGGACRTGGAGGGAAAACTTCTTTTGTTTGATTCTCCCTTCAAGATAAGGATCTGAAAAGCTCAAGAAAAGTCTGTTCCTCCTATTTTTAGAGCTGCCTCAGCAGGGTTTTCCTTCCAGTGTTTACACAGGGAGAGCTGCACCATCTGGTAGTGATAGAGGAGGCTGCTTGTGGGGTGAAAGGAGCTGCTCTGGGGGTGCTGCTCCACATCCAGCCAGAAAATCCCTGCAGGGAGCTCCATGGCACCATCATTCTGCTTTTGGAGTTTTGATCCCATGGCTGTGTGGTAGGGCCTGGTTTGGAGTTGATTTTTCCCTCTCTTTTTTTTGCTTGGAAATCCTTTAGTGATTGGTGAAGCATCACAGGAAGTTTGCCTGGCTTCTYTGCAGGGATATTTTTAGGCTGTGGAATTGCTGGGGTTGGATATCTCCTGGATTTGTTTTAATGGTGCAAGTGAAGCCCCTAGGATGTTTGGGAAGGCAAGAAATGCTTGAGTGGATGTTGGCACAGGCCTGTGACAGTAAGCAATGTCTGTTATACACAATAAGCCCATTATACACACTGCTAAACCAGCAGATTCTGCTGCTTTCTGAAATAAAAAGCCTCTTTTTTTTTTTTTTTCATGGTGTGAATGGAGTGAAGCCAAGTATGAATGGGAAACCATGGGAAGGAGGAATGCCTGCTTGGTGGTGTTGGGTTTGCTCTTTGTCATGGGGCATTCACTTCAGGATGCTGGGAGAAGTCGTGGTGTGTTTTTAATGTTGTTTTCCACCTGTTCTGTGCCTTGGAGAATAAACCCCACTGTCAGGATTCATTGCAAACCTGGACTGAGCCCTCAATTAGCTGGCTCCTTGTGCTGATCCTGTCGAGCATTGATGTAAAAATGTCACAGTCCCACAGCCAGATGTAAATATTTTCCTAAGGGTGTTCCTAAAACCGATTTTTAATGCTGTGCATTGGTATTTGTTGTAGTAAACAGGGATATTTTCTTATCTCTCAACCCTCTGCTCTCTTCTGCCTGTGGAGGGAGGTACAATTAGTGGTCCCAAACCCACCCAGAAAAGTTGGTCTTGCTGGCCTAGCAGATAGTGGGAAAAAAAAGCCTGGAAAGTATTTGGGAGAAGGATAATTACAAGTTTGCCACAGGAAGACAGGCTGGCTCAGCCTCTTTTTATCTCAGCAAGCTGCCAGGCAGGGTTTAAGATTTCTGGTAGCTTTGGCTGAAGGAATTGTGGTTTCTATTAATTGRATGTCATTGGAAACATAGCAGTGGGTTTGCTTGTTTTTATTTTTTAAGGGCGGGGGAAACGGAGAACAAAAGCCACTAATAATAAAACAAAAGTCAGAGAGACAGAAATCATCAACAGTGGGATAACCAGAGGGTTTGGCAAGGCCAGCAAAAGGCAATTCCCTGCTGTGTGGGATATCCCAACACGTTTCTGGGGGAGCCTGGCCAGGGAAAGGAATCCTTATCAAACCCACCTGAGGCTCTGAGAGATCCTMAATCTCTTATCTGGGCTTGCTGAGCCAATTCACTCAGTGAAGTGGTTCCACACACACCCTCAGGCATGTGCAGGGAGGTCACTCAGCACTGAATGCCCAGGCTTTCATCTTTTAATGCTGCAGTTCCCACTGCATGGAGAATATTCTGAATTATTGAACRGCTTTCCACGGGGGCAATAACCTCCAGTGGCTAAAGCAAATCTCCCCCTCTGTTCTCTGCCTGAGGCAGTTGGGCTCTAAAGAGGTGGCAGAAAGGTTTTCTTGCTCCTGGGTGTTCATAATTGTGAAAATAATTGAGTGTCTGTGTGTGTGGTTATATAAAATGTGATATTTACTGGGAGGGCACTGGGGCTCCCTGCCCTTGCTCACACACACCCAAATTTTTGGCTGCTTGGATGGCTCTGCCCTGTCCCTCTCTTAGAAAACATGAAGGGAAAAAAAAAAAAAAAGATTCAAACTCGTTCTCCCTGCCTGCTTTTGAGAGATCTTTATGCAGGACCTATTTTTAAAAAAAAAATACATATTTTTAACATCCCACTTGAGCAAGGCATTCCTTCGAGTTTCTTAATTTAAGGATGTGAGGATCCCCATTAAGACTTGTCCTTAAGTACTTTCCTGAACCGGTGCCTAAAACAACAGAGCTTGTGGACAGGGCTTTTAACTGCTTGACAGAGGCTCTTTTAAATTTGTTGAGTCTTTAGGAATCTGGCTGCTGCTCTTTTTCAGTGCCTCCACTGTGCTGCACTGCAGCTGTTGTCAAACAGAAAGGTCCCCACAGCCACTCAGAAGGAAARGAGTATCCCTGCTAATGGCTTCCAGTTGTTCATACAAACTCACTAATTTCTGTGACTCCTAATTCCACACACTTCTTGTTTCTTGATTATTTAAAATATATAAAAAAAATTTCCATCTGTGCTCAGTGTCTTTTTTT
>CADDXX010000554.1:0-52247 GCA_902810485.1 Alauda arvensis | reverse complement strand
TCCCCAGTTATGAAGTTGTTAACTGGGGATTTTTACCTGGAAGAGCAGAGGAGTCTCTGAACATTCCTGTGAAGCAGAGAGCTTAAGTGAGAATTACTTTTGACATTGCAGGCAGGAAGCTTTTCCAACARAATCCCCATAAATAAATCCCGGGGAAGGCAGGTCATGCATCCACTTAAATCACAGATATAAAGTTCTATTCCAGCCTTCACTTTTAAAGGGCTGGAATTCTCTGCATTTGGCACCGTGMAAGAACCCAGCACTGTCAGATCATCTCGTGGGCTTTTGCTGCTAATGGAACTCAAATGGGRAGATTAAAGAAGCAGATCATTCCTTGATAAGCTCGAGGAGTCTTAAACAAGCACGAAAAAAAAAACCTCCCAAGTCTTCTCCCCTCAGCCTGAGCAAACATTTTCACAGCAGTAAATGTCGCCAGCCTTGCTGGAGGATCAATCTCAGTGGAAAAAAAATCCACTGTTTGAGTGATCAGCTTAGACCTGAGAGTGTTTCCAGTATAATAAAAAGTGATGGAAGAATTCAGGGGCTGCAGAGGGCTGCAAGTGCCTCACTGTTTGCTTTGGCACTTCCCAGTGTGTGTGTAGGCATTTCCATTTCCTTAGAAGTATCAATTGAGCTGTATTGACTTTTTATTTCTGGAAATTGGAAGCTTTATTCTCTCAGACAAAAAATAAAAGGGCAAGATTGTGGTTTATTCTACTCCCATTTCATACCTTTGCTCTTTTTGTGCTTCTCTAAGGCATGGAGAATTTATAGGATAAAACTGCTGCCAGCTTTATTCATTTAGAAGTGGATCAGTGCATCAGAACTGTGAAAGGTTTTGAGACACTGTGAAGCTTTATATGTGGTAGAAACATATTTCTGTTGACATGTGGTCAGCCTAAAAGCATTTAAAAGTAGATGGCATGAAAGGATTTTCAAATAGCTGATTTTTCAGCTGATCACCTGAAATAGGAAATGGCAGCAGGGCAGGAGAATCCAGGCCATGAGGGCTGGAGAGAAAAACTCTCCCAGTTTTGACACACAGACCTTCTTAATGTGGGTGTTTTCTCTTCAGCATCCTTTAGATCCCTTCCAAACCTGCATACAGCTGGTGGTGCTTCAACCACCCTGCAGGGAGGTTGTTGTGCCACCAGCCAAGCCCCTCCTGTGTCCCCCTCAGGGTGAAGGCAGCCCAGAACGAGCTGGGACAGCAGATCCTGGCTGACTTCGAGGAAGCTTTTCCTTCTCAAGGCACAAAGGTAAAGCTCTCACTTTTCCCTCTTCCTCCCGTTGGGAAGTGTCACTGAAAACGGTTCAGTTGTTGGGATTAGTGTCATTTTTCCTTCTAGATTTGCTCTCTCTGCCTGTTTTTCTTTAGAAAGCAAAGGGTGATTCCTCACTGTTCCTGTCAGTGCCACCCTTCCCTTCACTCTGCAGAGAGGCAGCCCCATCATTCACCTGTGSGACCCCACTGGGGTTTTCTGGGGTCTCACCCAGTCCCTGGTCATTTGTTCATCACAGAAATTTGTGTTTTGTTCAGAGGAAGGCAGGCTCAGGCTGGCTGCTGACACAGGGCCACCAGCTTTGTGTGGGGTTTGCTCAGCACAGATCCAAATCTGGGCTGGGGCTTCCCCAGCACCGTGCATCCAAACAGTCAGGGGGATTTAGGTGTGGATTTGGATTTACTTCCAAGAAAACCCCAGTTCTGYCTTTCAAAGCACCAGCTTCAGACAACTGGCAAGTACAGGAGACTCTTTGGAGCAGCTGGTGAAGGGTAAATCTGTGTCCATGTGAAGCAGCACCAAAACAGCCTTTTTTTAAAAAAAAATGCTTCTAAACTTTCTTCCTTTACCATGATCAGTGAAATGGAAGCAGCTCAATTTTTGTGCAACAGAAGATGTAAAAAGTAGCAGCAGAAAAGAGAATAATAGAAAAGGATAAACCCAAAATAACCTGGATGCATTTGCAATCACCCATTCAAGTCATTTAATGTAAAATCATTTTCTTCCTGTTTATTTTGACAGAGGACTGGTGGGCCCAGCAATGTCCTACGTGATGCCTGCCTGGTAGCCAACGTCCTGGATCCCAGGATCAAGCAGGAAATCATMAAGAAATTCATTAAACAACACCTCTCAGAGTACCTGGTGCTTTTCCAGGAAAATCAAGATGTAAGGGAAGCTTAGCAAGCTGCATTTGGATTTCACATTTCGCTCTGCTGGCCTTCCCAAAATTCAGGCTTCCACAGGTTCCTGTGGTGAAAAGTTTTTATCCCAAGGGCTTGGGAAGTGATTGTGGGTGTGATGTGGAGTGGCTGATGAGCTGGGAGTTGGGTGTTACCTCCTCCAACCTTAGACCTCAGGTTCTCAGATCATCACTAGAAATGTTTTTCTCATGTAGAACATAAACAAATTCGTGTTAAATTGATTTCCTGCCCTGCAAAGGGTTGGAAAATGAAACTCTGAATATTGCAAACTCAACAGCCACCACCCACCAAACAAGCAAGAAACACCCCAAAAKGCTTAGAAAGCTGAGGGGGAGGGATTTCTAGGAAGTTAATTATCTTTGTAGCTAACTTTTAAACTTCCTGTTTTGATACTAACAGCTTTTTAAAAGTTTACCATAACCACCTTGAATTTGGAAAAAAAACCCTACACAAACCAAAATCACCTTTAGATCAGAATGTATTTTATCAAATATTTAACATTCAAATGTTTACCATAGAACAGAGAAAGGCTAAATTGCCTAAGTTTAAATAGCATTTTTCCATCAAGGATTTTTGGGTTAATCTTCYTGTTTTTTGACCAGAAATCACTAAAACTAGGGGGAAAATCCCTTCCTGCTCAGGCTGTAAGAATTTTTGTTGGAGTTTCAGTGTGAGCTGAATGTAAGAATCCAGGAATTCCTGCTCTCTCATCCCACTGTTTCACCTCTGCCTGTGAAACAAAGAGGGTGGGATCGARTGAGATGTTATTGGATTGAGTTTTCAATAACCTCTGCGTGATTTAGGAGCCCTGTTATCCTCATTTTCAGCAGAACTCGCTCTCTCAGTTCACACAAGATAGGATTTTCAGTCTGGCATGTGTTGAAGCCCTTGGAATCCCAGAACCATTTAGGTTGGAAAAGACCTTTMAGATCCTCGATCCCGACCGCGGCCAAGTTCGCCGCTAAGCCCTGTCCCCAAGTGCCACATCCACACATCCTTTAAACCCCTCCTGRGCTGSAGGCTCAGCCAATTCCCTGGCCAGCCTGCTGCAGTGCTTGATAACCCTTTCAGTGAAGAGATTTTTTGCTGATAYCCAATCTAAWCCTCCCYTTGGAGGAYGTTAATTGATGTCAAATCTCTGTTTGACCGCCCGAGCTCCTCCGCAGCGCTGCAGCAGCAGCACAGCCCTGAATCTTTGCAACTTGTGCTGCTGAAGATGCTGCTGGTGCTCAAAAAAATCCTTGTCCCTGGGGTTCAGGTGGCGTGGCTGGATAAGATAGACCGGCGCTACGCCTGGATCAAGAGGCAGCTGGTGGATTACGAGGAGAAGTACGGGCGCATGTTCCCCGCCGAGTGGTGCATGACGGAGCGCATCGCCGTGGAGTTCTGCCACGTCACCAGGTGAGCCCCACGCAGCCCCTGCTGCCTCCCAGCACCCCCAGCTTCCTGAGGATGAGGGGCTGGCCTGGCTCCTGCCACGCTGGTGCAGGCTGCAGGTGCCTCTGTGGAGTTGTCCGTGGTTAAAAGGAAGCGAGGAGCGAAAAGCCGGAGGAGCGTCGCTGAAAATGTTGAGAAATTGAAGTGATGTGAAAATCAATTTTCAGCACAACAGAGGTAAAGATCGTAATAATATTTCAGGCCAAGTGGAATAGCACGAGCTGACTGGGGTGTGAGTGGCTCAGAGCAGGCTCTTTGCCAGCCAGAGRCAGGGAAGCAGAGGGAAGAGCCAGGTGGAGTCCAAGTAGCATCACTGCCTTTGTTCTGGGAGCACAGTGGGAGTCACTGTGCTCCCCAAGGTTGGACCCTGAGGGTTTTCCCAACTAGGAGATGGGTTCCTGTTATCCACAGAGCTGGGAACAACTGTGCTTGTGTTTGAAATGGGATCTGCAGAGCAGTTTGATGTTGGAGAGCCTCTTGGGCATCAGCCTGAATTTTGTGATGAAAGYCTCTCTGGGGAACGGGACCGAGTTCCAGTGTCAGGTTTCAGATCTTTATGGAAAACCACATTTTGTTTTTTTTTCTCTATCCCCTCTCTCCTGCAGGGCAGAGCTCTCCAAGATCATGCGCACGAGGGCGAAGGAGATTGAGGTGAAGCTGCTTCTGTTTGCAATCCAGAGAACAACCAACTTTGAGGGGCTCCTGGCCAAACGCTTCTCAGGCTGCACTCTCTCTGATGGCACAGTGGTAAGGGCTTTTCTGAASAGCTGTCCTTTACTCAGCAGCTTCCTCAGGACAAAAACCCCCTCAAACACAGCTCAGGTAGTAGAGATAAACAAAAGGAGTCACCTGCAGCCTCAGGGTGTTTAATGTGGCTCCTCAGTGGTCTGTAGTTGGAAAAGTGTTTTTTTTTAGCTATAGAGAAGATGGCACAGGGCTCAAAAGAATAAAAAACACACTGCTTGTGTGTTTTTCTGGTTCTCCTGGGGCCCTGTGCTGTTTGAAATCACACAGCTATGGGGAGCCACAGAGTGATTGTGGTGTGGTTACTGCCTTGTAGTGTTTGTTCTCTGTGTGTCAGTGACACATTTTAACTAAAATCCCCTCTCCTCCTCTCTGGGTACCACACATTCACCACAGGGGACCAGCTTTCAATCCCACACTGGATCACTCTGGCTTGCAGGGACATTGGGAGCTTCTGCCTTGTCTCTTTTGGTTGATTGTAAAGGCAGAACCAAGAGAATATATCTCTGGAGCCATCTCTGAGCTTCTCCTGCCTGGAATCTCAGCCCAGAGCTCTGCCAGCCAAATGCCCTGGCAGCACAGAGCYTGTGTGGCTCAGAAGCCACTGGTTTGAGGTTGGCTTCTCTGTCCAGCTGGTGTCTTGAAGCCTGCTTGGATGTGATCATTCAGCCCCCAAGGAAAGCCTGCTGGACCCWCTTGTCATTTGCTGTGGGTGCTGCTAATTAAAAGAGGAAGCCTTGTGAGTTTTTCCTCCTGGCTGAAATGAGATCTCTGAGATGGCTTTATTTATTCTGACAAATTTCATAGAAAATTTGCAGCTTTAATTAAATTGGCTTCACTGGGTTGTTATAAGGGAGAAAAGCAGAAGGGGAGGGTGTGGTTTCAAATGACAGAAAATCCTGTGTTTCCCCCCTTTCTGACATGCCTGGAGCCTGTGACACTCTGGCTGTCACTTGCCCTGTTTCACACCCAAAATGAAGGCCACCATTATAAATGGCTGGCTGGGAGAAGGCARATTGCTGGGCAGAGCTCTGAAGGGCTCAGGAGAGCAAAATGTGGATGCAGCTGTGCCAGAGGGCACAGAACTGGCTGTTCTCTAAAGAGCTTCCTCTTCTCCAACAGAAAAAGCCAGAAGTGCCACCTCCCTCCACCAACCCCTTTCTGGAGGATGAAACTGGGGCAGAGGCAGATGAGATTGGGATGGAGAAGAGTGATACAGACAAAGTAAGTCTTTGAAGTTCCAAGCCTCTRTCAGAATCTCCAGTGGGGCCTCAGCTTTTCCCACCCCACTGATTGGAARAGTTTGTTTTCACAGCAATTAATTGAGTGCAGTTTTGATCCTTTGTGCCCCATTCAGGCTCCCAGCAGGACCATGCTTTGCTCTGGCTCACTTCACTGAAACCAAAGCAATCTTTATTCCAGTTAATRGTGCAGGGACAGTCCTGCCACGTGAGAGGCAGCTGGGTTCTGCTCCAGCCCAGATGTAACTRCAGCATTCCTGGCAAGGAGAGATGAAATGGCTTTTTGGGTGTTCAGGTCCCCAAAGAAGCTCCTCTCYACAATTCACATTTTGCCCTGTCAGCCAAGCAAACTGTCTGGAGTCACCAGGCAACTCATTGAACTTTCAAGTGGCAGCTTTAGATTTTCACTCCAGATAAATCACTTCTGGGATTTTATTTTTTTTTTTATCTTTGCAGTGCTTTTCATCCATTACCTCTGCAAAGCAGGCAGCACCTAACTCACTGCTTGTCCAAGCACAGGGCTTCCAAAGCTCTCTGCAAACATTAAAAGATGAATGGTAAATTGTTTTAATTGGCACCAATATCAAAGCCTGTATTTTTTCTATACACCAGTTTTCTAAATGTTCAATTGTGAATTACTTGAGGCTGGTACTCTCCTCTTATTTATGGGATTTACAGCCCTGTAAATGGGCCAGGTACAGGTGTATCCTGAGCCTCAGGACCTCAAACCCATGCCCCTGGGGAGATGAGGAGGTGGGAGCTCTCCAGCAGCACAGTCTGCTGCACTCCATCCCCTCCAGGTGTTCACATGAGCAGGGCAGCCCCTCTGCCTTCACCCACAGCCAAAGTCCTGGAACAGAAGGATTTAAGCAAGGTTTTGCTCATTCCATCAAAATCCAGCTGATACTGTGTGGRTTTTATCAGTGAGACAGAGATTGGGAGCTTGGKGAGACATCTYTGATGCAKTTTTTGGGAAGAGCTTGCTTTCCASTWCCTARGGACTGGCAGGATGGCTTGGATGTGCAGTGTTGRGATGAGAGGACATCCTGGGAGAAGTCAGTGCTGTTGGGAGGCAGGGATAATTGCAATAATTAGGGCTGGGTTCATTAAACAGCAGAATGCAGCAGCTCAGGAGCTTCTGAGAGAGGAGCTGCTGTGSTCCCTGCACCTCATGAAGCCATCCATGGAGACATCCCTGGAAATGCAGTTTGTGCTGGGGCTGCCCTTTCCTTCTGGGAAGTGTCACAGTGCTCTGCAGCCTCCTGTGGGCTCCAGCATTTCAGTGTCACAGTGCCAGCAGCTGCTGGGAGCTTGAAATGCTGCAGGTCCCATCTCCTGCTGTCACTGCCTGAGGGACAGAAGGGACACAAGGAGTTGAAGAGGCAGGTTTTTCAGTCAAAGAGCCCTTCCAACACACCAGTCCTGAAAATTCAAGGCACTTGGGAATCTAAGAGGGAGCACAAGAATTTTCTGGAGGGGGGAAATCCGTGCTGAAAAAGCACCTCTTTTTGGTAATCCTAGCAGTTCCATTTAATCTGTTTACTTTGGATGGTAATGAAAGGAAACTGGGCCAGCTGCAGACCTCCTTACTGTGACAACAGTAACCTTTTATTATTTCCATCAAACTCCAAGGAGGAAATAGCTTAAACATCTGCAGCTTTTGGACAGGGCTGCACACTCAGAAATACAGCTTCAGTGCTACTGTTAAAAGATTTAGTGCTCCTTGCAGCAGACGTGCTGGGAGCAGTGTGATGCAGAGACACACAGAGAGCCAGGCCTGCCTCAGGACTTGGCTCTTCCAGCCTGGTGAGGGGTAAACATGGTCAATCTGCAGCTTTGGGCCATGCCAGGGGTTTGGCTTGGAGGTTTCTGTGATTCCCTGATGTTTTTTTTTCCTCCCAATCTCAGGGAGTGTGTGCATCCAGCACTGGGAGAGAAATTTGGGTGGAGGATGCCCTGTAATGGTTGTGTCCCAAGGCTCTTAAAAACTTGAATTCTTCATTCAARGCTCATAGATGGAGGTGGTCTGGCCTCCATAAAACCATTTCCTTGCTTTATGATTGCAGCCATAAGTTGGGATTCATCATTTGGKGCTGAATGATTGCTGAGAAGTGTTTGCCTTGTCACACTCTGATAGTTCTGCCAAATTCTTAGTGCCACCTCCTTTGTCACTGAGGAGAGAAAGCCCTTCAGGCTCTCTCGTTTTGCTCCTTTTGTTTGGCTTTTCTTGCACTGAAAGAAAAAAAAAATCAGCTGGAAAAATTCATATCTTCATTGGCTGGGAGCTGATCTTGGCTTTTTGTGGAGAGAGAGAAGCAAGAATTCCATTCCAGCCCTCTGTGCAGCCAATGGAAAGTTGCTGCTTTGTTGGGAAGCAACAAGAGAAATCACCTATTAGTACAAAAGAATAATAACAACCTAGCTTGTAAGGCTAAAAAAAAAAGAGCTTAAAGGTCCTTCTCAGCYTGGTATTTAAACATGCAGAAATTAAAGTGTGTGAGGAGCCCCAGGGGCTTTGSTGAGCTGTGCTTGGCCATGGTTGGAGTGCAGCACCAAACTCAGATGGGGGTAAACAGGATGGCTCCCAAGTGGCACATGTGCTTAATGCCCTGAATGTGATTCAAAAATAGAAATCTTTGCATCCCCAGAAAACATGTTTCACAGWGAAAGCAGGCCTGTAGTGCTGCCTGTGTAATTCTGGCTCCTCCAGTAATTGCATGCTGTTTATCTCAATAAAATTCATTCAGATGAAGCYTGTAACTTTGAGTTATTGCCCTTGATGTTCTAAAGGGTGAGGATTCTTCAATCTTGCTYCCAAATAACTGCTAACATTTGGTTTCAGAGGGGACTAGTGGAGCCTTGTTACTGTTTGAAGGATTCAGGGGGATTTTATTTGCAAACTGCTTTAAGATTCTTCAGCTGAAATCTGTTAGCATGGAGCAGCCTTCTCTTTAAGGCTAAGAATATTTTACAAGTGGGAAGATAATTCCTTGGATTGCTAACAGCCCTCTGAGAAGGAGGGAAGACTTGGATATAATGACATTTCTACACTTTGATTATTTGACAGCMAATTTCTGTGTTACAATATCTCTAAAGATTTATATCCTTTTGTGCTGTTGCACTGCTGTTCCTTCAAGGTCTTACAGGTTTGAACCAACATTGTGAATGTTTTCTTGCAGCCAAAGAAGCCCAAGGTCCCTGACAATCCTTTCCATGGCATCGTTTCCAAGTGCTTTGAGCCTCACCTTTACGTGTACATCGAGTCCCAGGACAAGTGAGTAACCTGAATTTTTAGGCTTTGTTTGCTTTTGGATGTGTTGGGCCATGCTGGATTCTCCACTCAAGCTGCAGAAAATTAATTTATTGAAACTCTGCTGCCTGATTTTCAGCAGTTTGTGGTTGAAGAAGCTTTGAGTGGGRCCTTACTTGGACAGAATGAGTGTTCAGAGGGCTGTGGAGCTTGGCTTTGTGTGTAATTGCAGAGGAGTGGTGCCCACTGCCCTTTCTGTGGAGGAGGCTCAGAGCTCCTGAAATGACTTCTGTTGCCTCTGCARTTCCCACTGCAGACATGTGTCCTTCTTTCATCTCGTGTCTCCCACAAATAGCAGGGTTGGCTTTTCTGTCAGATGCACATGTGGCTCTGTGGCAGAGGAGCTGCAAGATTTGCTTTGTAGAAATAAGTTTTTTTGTGAGATCCTGAGATGAAAGCTGCTGTAGATGAGCTGGCTGTGAGATAACATTATCACTGCTCACAGGCTGGGGCTTTGTCAAGGGGCTTTAATCCCTGGCACCCTTCTTCATCTCCCTCTTTGAGCTGCAGCAAAAACAACTTGGAATGAAAGGAGCTTTCAGCTGGGAGCTCTGAGGAGTTTCCAGGGGCTCTCACCTCACTTTCTTGTGCACCAGGGTTTAAATGACACCTCAGGARCAACTGCAGTGCCACCTGGGAGAGGGAAGAGTTGAAAAAGGTTCAGTTTAGTCTTTCAAGCACAGATTAGTGGAAAGGAGGAGGTGCCTACTTCATTTATCTCATGTGTGTGTGCTCTTCTACCTTCCAAGGCTTTACACATGAGGGAATGTGTTATTCCAGGCTTGCAGTGTCCTGATTTTATCCAAACTCCAYGATAAGCATCTTGAAAAAGCTTTTCTATGTCCCATCAACTTTTTATGCTTTAAAAAAAAATATCATTAAATAGCTGAAACCTTGCACAGTGCAGTGTCCTGCTGGGTTTGGGTTCTGTTCTGTACTCTAACAAAGGGAAACTGATATTTCCCCCCTGCCCTGAGCCAACTGAGCACAGACTTGTTGGAGTATTTCTTYCCTTCTCACTGGGGGCCATTTTAATCCCCATTTTGGTAATTCTACCCCACTGTGCTCCTAGCCCCTTCAGTTGCCTTTTTTTTTTTTCCCTTTTCCTTTACAATCATGAGATGTTTTATATTAGCTTTATAGCCACAGGCTGCAGGGAGTTCAAAGSAAAACTGCCACAGTATTCCCCATGCTGCCCCTGACTGCCAGAAATTGCTTTCCTTCATGGTTTTYTCTCTCTCTTCTCCTTCTTCCTTTGATTGAACTTTGGAGGAATCTGTTGCTGATGTCTGAAAATGAGATGTTGCTTAGATCATTAATTGTATGTTTGAGCTCTGAATAGAGAGAGCAGTGAGATAGTTTTGTTCATCATTGCCTTAAGTCTGTGGCAGAAAAAAAAAAAAACCCTGGGCATTTTCTGCCAAAAAAAATTTTATTTCCATACCCTTTTAAAGAAACCCAGTGCCAAAATCTGTAGCAGTTTAAGAGGAGACACCTGAAAGAAGGAGTTTCAAGATGCAAATATCAGATTTCTGCCCAGCAAAGCAGATTTCACTGCTGCCCCTTTGGGATGTGCATCTTCAGCTCTCCTTTGTGGTCAGCTGGAGCTCCCAGACGTGAGCTGAGCTGTTGTGCTGGAGAGGAGCAGGAGTTCTGTCAGCTCTGCAGGGCTGAGAGTGTGCAGAGCCCTCCYTGAATCTGCTCAAAGGCACGTCTGAGCCCAGAGTGCTTGGAAAACTGGCACTTGGTGCTGTGTGTGTGCAGCCTCATCAGCACAGGGGCTTCCAAAATCCCCAGTCCATGGAAAACTGCTCTGCTCTGCTCCAGGTGTCTCAGTGGCACTGCCCCTTCTCAGAGCCCAGCTCTGCTCACACCCAGCTTCCTCAGCACCCTGCTCTCCTCTGCTCACCTGGTTCCTCTTGTGACTGCCAGAGGTGTGCAGAACAACCCTGAATAGGTTGAGTAAAAGGGAAAAAAAAAGGAGGAGGAATGCAGGAATGAAAAGAAGCAGAATAGAATTCCCTTTGTGTGATTTCATTTCATTCTTTCTCTTGGTTAGATTTGGCGAGGTCTCACTCCCAATAAATRTGCTACTGTTAGGAAATACCACATCTGCACTGCCAGGGAGTTTTCTTGGAGCTTTTCAGCAGAGTCTGTGGAGGAAATATTCCTTTTCTCYAGCTCTCCTGCCTTCATGTTTCATCTCCCAGCAGCTTTTTCTGCTCTGTGCTCCCATTGTACCACACAAAGATTTGTGGCCTTTGTGCCATATTTGGGCCAGCTGAGCCTCGTGTGAGAGTTTGCCATCAACCAAGGTGTGCCTYAGTGATGTGTTAGCTCTTCTGGTGCACAATATCCTGGTGTTTTCTGAAGCAGGAGCAGCCCCACAGCCTGGTGGGATAAAAGTCCCACTTTTATCCAGGTTGGCATCAGAACAAGCCCCAGCTCTGCTCTCCCAGCTCTTCTTCAACAGCTGCATTTTCTCCTTGCATCCCACTTGACAAAACCTTGGGGGGCACCAGGAAAATGCAGATCCATTTTCACTTTGCCTCAGAGAAGAGGAGAACATGTGGGCTRAGCACAAAGAAACAAAAGCCATTGACATTCCTGACCGTGTCTGGAGACTGAGAGAAGGCAAAAAAAAAACCCACCAAACCCCAAGTGAGTGGTGACTGCTAAGAAAGCTCCACTTTGTTGCCCAGCTGGAGCCCAGCACAGATGCAGAGGTGGAGATGCAGCTGTTGAGTTTGACAAGGAGTGAGGCACTCTTTCCTTGAGAAGCTGCAGGAATCTGCAGGCTGCAGCACGTGGGAGCCCTCCTGCAGCAGCAGCCATCTGTTTGGCTCTGCTTCAGCTCCACAGGGAGGTCAATTCTGCTTCTCTGTGGCCCAAACACAATCAATGCTTCACTTCAGCCTCCAATTGCTGCTGCCAGGGTGTGGGGATTGATCACATCAGTGCAGCAGCCTGATGTTTTTACAGTGCCTGTAGCACAGCCCAGGAGCTGTGAGTGTGGGATCAGAGCTGAGTGCAGTGCTCAAGGAAAAGGGCATGGAAAAAGGGGCTGCTTGTCTTTGCAGCAGCCTGGCTAAAGCCACCCAGTGCTGCTCCATGAYTGAGAGTCCTGATATTCCAAGAGAACATCCTGATCCAAGAGTCCTGATAYTCATTTCTGGAGAAAAGYTTGGCCCAGCAGATCAGCCATGGCRGGAGCTCATCCATGCTGAGGCAGCAACCGCTGAGTTTATCAGGGCAGAGGTTCTCAGTTTATCAGGTTGTGGSTTCTCTGATGAGCTGGAATCAGAGGGGTTTTCTCTCTCAGAAGAGGAAAGCAGACAGGGGTAGAAATTGGGGGGAAGTTCTCATTGTTGGTGGGTTTTTCCCCTTTCACTGGCAGAGGTGAGAACGTGCTGCAGTCTCAGCCATTCTCCTGAGGATTTGGCTTTGCCCTTAGGAGCCCTGGATCCTGGCACAGCCCTGGATGATGGCACAGCCCTGGATCCTGGCACAGCCCTGGATCCTGGCACAGCCCTGGATCATGGCACAGCCCAGCCATTACACCCCCTCAAAGGGGTGAAGGTTGTGCTGTGGGAAGGGGAGAGCTGCAGGAAGATCAGATTCAAAATAGGAATATAAAATTCAGGAACTCCTCATCTGAAAGGCCCATCTCTTTCCCAAAAGCCAAGCTTCCTTGAGGAAAGCTGTGTGTGTGTGTGAGTGTGTCTGGGGGAGGAGGTTTATTGCTGGAATTCAGTTCATCTGGCACAGGTTATTCCATGGGATTGGTCTCTCACATGGATGTGATGTCCCTGGAGAGGCAGGACCAGAGGAACTCCCCAAGATCAGAAGATTCCCTGGTTCTGTGCTGATGGCTCTGGCCCTCTGCCATGCTCAAAAGCCTTTTTGTCCTGGTGAAAGGATGGAGWGAAGTTTATTGCTGCCTAAAGACCGAAATGTTTGAGTGAGGACCAGGCTGTAATGAATCACTGGAGACAGTAAGAGGGCTTTTTGTGCTTTTAAAAAAGGAGTCTGAAGTAGGAAGTGCACTTTGTGCTCATGCTGAATAAAACTTCTTTAGAGGTTGTGTGAAGTTGTGCAAAACCAGGTGGGACCAAGAAATGGCRAATGGCACAGCCCATTTTGAGCACATCCCTTCAAAATCCACATCCCCTGAGGTCTCCTCTGGAGAGGCCTCTGGGATGGGGAGCCTGATGTTCCTTTTCCTGGTGCCAGGAGTGAAACTCGAGCCCAGGCTTAATGCACTTGCATCARATGTGCTGAACCGAGTCCTGGCAGAGCTGGGAGCTTTTGTGTGTGGCTGCAGAACAGATTTGAAGCTGCCACTGAAACTCCTGAGCACAGAAAGGTCCGGGCTGTTGGAATTGTGTGAGCTTTGTGCTGGGAGCCTGGAGATAAGAGAGGGCAGGGAACACCCAGCTGCTAAACCTGAACTTGCTGCTGTCACAAGGCAGAGCATCTTGTAAGCGTTATCATCCCTTCTTTCCACTCCAATTCCTCCCTCAACACACCCAAATATCTTTTTTGTTCCCCCTCTCAGGAATCTGGGCGAGCTCATYGACAGGTTTGTGGCTGACTTCAAGGCTCAGGGTCCCCCCAAGCCCAACGTGGACGAAGGAGGAGCTGTCCTGCCCAGCTGTGCTGACCTCTTTGTGTACTACAAGAAGTGCATGGTGCAGTGCTCCCAGCTCAGCACTGGGGAGCCCATGATTGCCCTGACCACCATCTTCCAGAAGTACCTGCGGGAATACGCCTGGAAAATCCTCTCTGGGAACCTGCCCAAGTGAGTCTGGCTTCCCCAGGGCTGCAGGCACCCCCACTGCACTGAGGAGCTGATGATTTGGGAAGATAATTAATCTTGTGAGCACTCATTTCCCTGTCCAACACCCCAGGCAGCAGCAGGATCACTCCCTGGTTTTCTCCAAGGTTCAGTTTCTTGCACAGAGGAAAAAAAGGAGAGCAAATGGGCAATCACACATTGTTTTTCTTTTAAGGGCCCCTGGAGAATGGCTTCATATTTGGCTTTGATTAGCAGGCAGTTTCTTGAAGTTCCTTTTGCAATGCCAGCCCAGGTGCCTGCAGAGAGGCCTGGCTTTCAGAGCTGCTGCTTGGGTAACCAGCTCACACTGGGCTTCTCAGCTGCCTGAGCCCAGCATCATCTAAATGGTAACTTATAATGAAGGTGGTTTATCTGGGAGATGCTGAAGTGCTTCCCTGTRCCTCCCTCTGCTCTGGAACATTTTATCCCTGTATAAATAAGATCTGTACATGTAAATCCAGTGAAAAGAAATCATAATGATTTTGCTCCAATATGTTTCAGTGCACAGGCTAAAGGTGCTCCTGACACGTCGCCAGAACTCCTCTGCAGATCATTTTATTTGCTGTGTAACATCTTCAGTTTGTCCCTTTGTAAACCTGGGGGCAGCAGAATGACTTTGTGAAACCAGTAAAAAGTCTTTTACAGATGAAAAGGGGGRGAGAGAGGGCTGCATCCAGACAAGTGGAAAGATAAATTTAATGTGTGTTCTCCATCAGACCTCAGTTGCATTCCTTATCCACGTTTTTCTGAGTGCTCCATTTTTGCTGCCCAAGATAAATATCACTGTCCTATTTTTTTTTTTTAATGGATTTGGATTATAAAGAGTTGAGAGGTAGGGAATTTCCTGCCTCTAAACTGCTCTGAGTCTTTCTTTGTTGCTACATGAACGTTGCTCACTGGAAGACAGAAGGAGGGGAAAGCACATCCTCTGTAATTTGCTTTGTTGATACCATCAGCTTTTAAAACAGATTTTGCCAAAGTCTCAGATGCATGTGGACAGCTGTTTGGKGCTGCAGAGATAAATATGACAAGTTTCCTGATAGTCCTGAGATTCTCCTGTAATCTTTAATTAGATTTGGGATAACTGGCAGGGAAGGTGAAGCTACCTGGGGAAGGCTGTGTTCCACTTGCATCCTAATCTTATTTCCTTGTCAMTGAGTGAGTTGTCCTTTGCTTGAAGACCTGGGACAAAGCTCTTKGGAATAGAAATTCCTTCACCAAAACATGGGTTTGTTGTCCTGTGTTGGGATGTGGTCATGAAGCCTTTTTTTGGCATTAAAATCCTGCAGAAATTTTGCAGTTTAAGTGTCTGTACACTCAAAAAACACACAGATTTTATCTGTTGGTTTGGTTTTTTTTCCCCCAGGACAAGCAGCAGCAGTGGTGGGCTCACCATCACAAGTYTGCTGAAGGAAAAGGAAGGCTCTGAAGTGGCCAAGTTTACTTTAGAAGAGCTCTGCCTCATCTGCAGCATCCTGAGCACTGCAGAGTATTGCCTGGCCACCACCCAGCAGGTGAGTTTTCCTCTGAGGGGGMACTGGGGACTGGGACAGCCAAAAGTCCTAAAAAATTCCATTGATTACTGAGCTCTGCATTATCCAATCTGTATTTCCAAGAAAGAAAAGTATTGATTTTGTTATTTCTGCCTGAGAAAAGTAATTTCCTTGTAATCCTGCTTTGCAGCATCAGTTTTGGGTTCAATCCTTTTCTCCTTGTTGGGTAATTTGTTTTGGATTGGGGACCAAATCTATTTTTTAAAAAAAAGATTCTTGGTTCATTATCTCCCCCTTCCTAAAAACAAGCACAACAATCATTCAAAATTCTTTTGGGAAAATACTTGCATGAAATACTGGGGCAGTGTGGAGTGGAGAGAGGAGGGATTTCTGCTGATGTGATTTGCAGCCACAAATGCTCATTACATTCAGGTGCTTCCAAAATGCCATGGCTCAGGAATGAGCTGTGGTGTTTGGCTGCAGCCTGGCCTCTCCACCACTAGGTCTGGCAATCCTCCTCCTCCTCCTCCTCCTCCTGTGCAGTTTGGGCACAGGCAGAGTGTTGAGAAACATCTTTATTAGCAGGACAGATGCCACAGTGTTCAGCCAGCACGGCGTGCTAGAGTTACACATTTGACCTTGGGGCTTTCATTCTTTGAGCACATGGAGCCACCATGGCCCATCCTGGCAGATCAGCAGGTCTGGCATGCCAAGAAGGGGAAGATTTCCAGTGTCACTGGACGAGTTTTGGATGTGCTTTGGTCACAGGTTCAGTTTGAAGCTGACCTTTGCAGGCCATCASTTTTCCGGAGCGATTATTTCGAGTGAGAAACCTGATCTCTCCCTSTTGCTTGTTTTGTTTCCCAACAGTTGGAAGAGAAGCTCAAAGAAAAAGTGGATGCAAGCCTGATGGAGAGGATCAACCTGACAGGAGAGATGGACACTTTCAGTGTGTATGTCCCAAASATCCCCTTTTGTCAGCCAGGTGGTGCTGGAGTGAAAACCAAYCCTGAGATCCTGGGTGTGACAGGAACCCCCCAGCTCCACAGGCTGGGCATTTCCCTGCTGAGGGAATGGGATCCTCTTTGGAGCAGCACGAAGCACAGGCTTCAGCTGCTCCTTTGGTCCAAGCCAAAGGAACGAGAGCACTGGAAAAAAAAAAGGGAAAGGAAATAGTGAAGTTTCCATTTGAAACATCATTTGCATCTTGGCAGCTCTGCGAGGTGGCTGTTACATTTCAAGAAAGGAAGCTATTTCAGTACATTCCTTCCTGCTTTAACTTCCCCCTGGTAATCAGCAGCCTTGTCAGGATGATCAAACCCCATTTCAGATGACATAAAAGACTGATCCAATCTTATATTTGGGGATTATAATTGGGAGAAGATTATCATTCATTAAAATAACTTTTCATGTAACGGTGCTAAAAATACTCTGCTCTGACATCCTTTCCTCYCCACCCCTGACAGACAGATTGAATGTATTTTTTGAGACAAGAAAATTGAGGCAAAAGTTGTTTTGCCTCGCATCAGACAAAAGAATATCTTGGCAAGGCTGGGAAAATAATCCCTGCCACCAGCTCCCCCTCTCCCTAAAACTAAGATTCAGCCCAGATAGCAGATTTTTTTTTTTTCAGAAGACTTCCTTCCTGTGATTCCTCCTCTCCTGCTGCAGTGGACAGGATCCCACTGGATTTCCATCCAGCTCTTTCACATGCTCCCATTCCAGAGACTCCCTCCCCTCCAGGCTCTTCTCAGACCTTTTTAAGAGTGACTCCCTGCCTGAAACTCAGGGGTTGCTGTGTCCACTCAGCCAAAGCAAGCAAAGGAGCAGGGAAGGAGAAATGAAATGTGCCATAAAGGTGGGGTTTTCTTAGCCTGGACAAGTGSAGGGTGAGTTTTGCCAGCAGGAACCAGCAACCTCGAGTGGCTGCTGGATTTCCACAGTGGCTGCCTCTGATTTGGTTGGTCCCAGACAGCCAGTGTGAAGTGTTTTGGAAGTTGTTTAATGTACAGCTCACTTKTGCTGCTCTGGACAGGTTTAAAGTCCAACTGACAGGGCTGATATGTCTTGTAACAAAGGCTTTTAATTGACTTTCATTCTGTTCCAGCTGAGGGCTTTGTCCAGCCTTCTGTCAGAGTAAGTCAGAGCTATAAAACCTCACTGGCTCATTCAACATCAAACAAGTTGTTTCTTCTGGGATTTGATGTCTTGTTAGGCACAGTCATAAAAYMAGTGATAAAGCACTGCTTTATGCACCCTGGGAAGTGCTGCTGCTTTCAGGGAAAGGCAAGTGCAGARCCACCCCAAATGTGTAGAAAAGGAGGGTTTTGTCCTTGGGGTGGCAAAGCAGTTTCTTTAGGAGAGTGGGACAGATTATGGGAGCTTCTTCCTGCTGTTCAACAAAAGAAAAATGGTTGTAATGTGAATCCAGAAATCCATAATTTCCCTTTTGATCTGTTTTGTGAGACTGTGGGCAGCATTCAGCAAACCCCCCAAGTGCTGGGCTCACTGTAGTTGCTGTACTGCTCCTTTATGGCCTCATCTTCCTGATCCCTGCCTGGTGTGCCTGTCAGGGATTGTGTGAGGAGTCACCCACTGCTGCCTGGGCTCAGGATTTTAACTGTTTTCCTTCAGAACCAGGCTCCAAACCCTCTCAGCATGTCGTGACCCTTTGTGCTCCCAGCACATCCCCTGCTGCTCCAACAGCAGGTGCTCATTCTGAAGTGCACACAAATGATTTTCTCTCCCTGTTTGCAAACTTGGTGGCTTTCAGGTGAGAGCCTGCCCTTGGTGRGGCAGCTCCTGGCAGCYCCCTGAGCATGGRCACACAAGTGGTGGGGTCATCTCCATCCTCTCAGAGCTTTGTGCTTCTCTTTGGGGCTGAAGCCCAGCTCTTCCCTGCCAGGCAGGGGCAGCAGGTGCCCTGCAGGAGCCAGCTCTGCCCACGGGGTGCTTTTTGCAGTCTGGCTCCCTGGGCCTGCTGGAATCCCCCAGGGAGTGGATTCTGCAGTGCCCAGCAGGAGCAGAGGCACCAGCAGAAACAGTCACGGGCTTTTTTTATCCCAATGCAAGTTTTGGATCCTGTAACTTGAAGCCTGTGGTCACTTCAGCTCCCATACTGATTTTTCTGACTRATTTTGGATGAGTTTGCTTTTATAAACAAATTAATTGCTTGGAAGGAAGKCTTTTACTTTGCATCCTGTTCCAGACTTTTTTTTTTGTGCTGTAGGAAAGGGGACGGGCAAAATTTTTGGGTGGTGGTGAAGAACAAAACCCAGCTCAGAATGAAATGTGGGTGACACCACATCCCAGTGAGAAGGTGGGCACTTCTTTGAACTGTGAACCCCAGTTTGTGAACCCARACCTTCACAAAGACAGTGAGGAAAGATGCTTTGAGGCAGCATTTGCTCAGATTTCTCCCAGCCCTGTGATTCCCATCTCTGCTACCACCATGAGAARCAGCAAAAGCAAAATCCACTTCTTACAAATGTAATCCTGAGGTTGTAAACACTCATCTGGGGCAGATTTGAAGCTGACACTGCTTTGAAAAACTGTGCACAGTGGAACAGAATCAGTTTTGCTGATGGTTTCTAGCAGAAGCTGGGGCTGTGCCCCTGAGGGAGCTGCTGCAGGCAGAGTTCCTTGGCTGTTGTTTTTAGGATCAGCTGCACCTTTATGCACATCACAATCTGGTGGCCTTAAATATATCTCTAAGCAATATCATGCTGTTAAAAAGAAAAAAAAAAGGGGGGAGAGGGAGGGAAATGTGTTTGACTAATGTGTCCTTTAGTCTGGTRTATGTCTCAGGAACTCAAACAATGGATGGCAGCAGTCCTAGACATAGTGTAAATAAGACATCTGCCTTCATCTTCTCACAGGGGAGGCACAGAACTCATGCAGATGTCATTTTTTTAAAATCCTCTCTGCAAGTTCCCTGTGAGCAGCAGAATTTTTGGCTGTGAATAAATGGAGAGATGATAAAACATTGGTGTTGCTCAGACTGCATTAAATTTGAAGCTGAATCCCAGTCTGGGCTTTGATACTTGGGGATTTCTCCTCTTCTTCTGCCACCTTTGATCCCCAACCCCTTCTTTGTGTTGAAACACAGAAAGGTCAACTGTAAAAACATCCTCTCTGCCCTGGAGCCCAATCCTGCAGCTCCCTGCAGGATTTCCCAGCTCCTCCCCAGCACAAGCTGCAGCCATGTGCATTCACATCACTCACAAGTGCTACTGTCAGCCAGAGGAGGATTTTCCTCCTCTCACAGTCAAACACTCCAGTTCTGGCACTCTCTTACTCAGTGTGATGCTAAAACTCATGCTTGATTCTTTTTTTTTTTTCCCTTTCTTTTGCAGTGTGATCTCCAACAGCATCCAGCTGTTAGTGCAGGACCTGGATGCAGCCTGTGACCCTGCCCTGACTGCCATGAGCAAGGTAGGGCTGCATTTTCAGGAAAAGGTCATCTTAAAATCCACGTGGAGTTCTTTGATTGCTTGAGTTCACTACTGATACATTCTTTTACTCTGATTTTTTTTTTTTTTTACTTTTTAGAGCAGCAATTGCTCTGTTTATAAACACATCCCTCACTCCAAACCCTCCTCTCATTCAGATTAGAGCTCTCAGGCTTTTTGCACCACATTAAAACAATGAAATACATTCAATAAGTGCTCAAGGCTTTCTCTTTCCACTCCCAACGCCAGTGGGAGCATTTAAAATTGGAAAAAAAACTTTTGTCAGCGTGTAATTTCAAATACACCTTCACATTTGCTGCCCCCTTTGCCTTCTTTGGCAGGCAGTTTTACCAGCCTGCTTTTTTGGGGGCTCTTCAGTGGAGGTGCTCCAGTGGAGGTGGTGTGGAATTGAGGATTGAGCCTGGGATCCTCTCAAGGACACGTGGAGCCTTTCCTGGAGAGGCCCCCTATGATTGCAGCTCAAGGATTTTGTTGCAGTTCCACTGCTGGCTTTTATATGTTTGAAATGCAGGGCTGTGYTTCCTTGCCAAAGCATTGTGAAAACCCAGACTTGCTTTAGACAGAGGTGAAGACAACAAAAAGTGGATGGAACTCTTTTTTTTTTTTTAATTAGAAATATTAAACATAGAGCTCCATTTTTTTTGCAGGATCAACACACTGTCTCACTGCCATGGATTTTAATAGCTTTCTGCTTTATGATGTATTCCAGCTGCAGGCAGCCCCACCACCCCCAGCTAATATTTGAAGTGGAATGCAGCTGGTAATAGAGCTTGTCCAGCTTCCAAATGGAAAGAGGATTTTTTATTTTTATTATTTTTGCCCAGTCAAATAAGGAAGGGCTCAGCACTTCAGGTGTTGCCTGTGTGCTGTGGCAGCCCCTCACATCTCCTGAAGCCACAGTAATATCTGAATCACTTTAGCCCTGACTGTTTATWCCCAAGTAAACCACAGCCCTGAGGAAGCAGCAGCTGGTAGGCCATTTATTTTTGTCTTTTGGAACACTGGGAAAATGCAGCACATGTGATGGGACTGATGATATATAAACAAGTTTAAGTGTTATGAAATTAGCTAAATAAATACTTGTCACTTGTGCACACACTCCAGTGTTTGCATCAGACAGAGTTGCTTTTATGTGATTTTTTTTATTAGACCTGGATTTGGTGCAAGAGGGTTTTTTTTTTTTTTCCTTCACCCTTCTCCTCCCTTTCCTTCAAGGGCTGGGTTATTTCTCTGACCCTTGAATAAGAAAAGCATGTAATTATTTAAACACAGAGTCAGGATTTGGAAATGTAAAATTTCAGCCTATATTAAAGGAACAAAGATTGTGTGGCTGATCCATTCCAATTCTGCTCTCTCAAGATCCACACTCCATTAGGGCTCTTCCTTTGTTTGCTTCTTCTCATTTACTTCCCTCTGGTGTCCTCCAGRATTGAACATTCCCAGTCCTTTGTTGGAGTCTGGCTTTGGTGGGGTTTTTTTTGGTTTTTATTTTTTTTTCCTTTGCAAAAATATTCAGGAMCTACAGAGGTAAATTCTGAAATGCTTAAACCTCTCAATCCACTTTGGCTGCAGGCCACGTGCAGAGATTGAACACAGAAAATCAGGAATATTGCTTTCAGCTGGGAATGCTGCTGGGTTTCCACCAGTCTTTACTCTGTGTGTTCTGAAAGGAATGGTAAATGCTGGGAAGGCCCCATATTACAGAATTTGTGGGTGATAATCCTTCCTCAGACTTTACAGCAGGTGTAGGGTGATGAAAYGTGGGAGCTGGGATGTGGGTGGGAGGAGAATTTGCCCTGAACCCCCTGTTGGGATATTGTGGATCACAAGGAGCTGTTAATGTGTTTGTAGTGAGCTGTGGCAGGCACTCCCATGGCCTGGTGTGCTTCCCTTTTTAATCTCTGGGATGAGGGAACTGCTAATCTGCACCGGTTTATTTCTGCCCCAATTAAGTTTATGGATTGCTCYGGGTAAGGCTTGATTTCCATGCTGAATTAAACACGGATTTATGTGTGAAACTGTGCCTCTGAGTGGGGCTGGGGGACATTTTAGTGCCTCACATCGACCTCTTGCTGGCTTTTTTTTTCCATTTTCCTCAAACCTTTTGGCACAGCTGCAGTTCCCAGTGTCCTCACAGTGGACAAGGCAGGGCTTGAATCATTTCTCCACTCCACACACACAGAGAAAAACCCTGAGAGCAGAGCAATCAGAGCTGCCAGCTGCTAATTAAAAGCCCTCAGGAGAGCCCCTGGAGCACTGTGCAGAGCCCAGCTCGTGTCCCCAAGCTCTCAGCTCCCCTCCCAGCCCCTCCTGGAGCAGCTGCAGGTGCCCAGGCTGGAGCCTGCAGGGAGAAGCTGCCAGTGGGATCTGCTGGGAATGGGGGGAATTGAAGGTTCATTCATCCCCTGCTCAGTCCCAAAGCAGCCCCTTTGCTGCAGGGACACAGGGGAGGGACCTGCTGGCTCTCTGGGGACACAGGACCATGCCACACTTGAGCCCCTGCTTTTAAAACGTGCCAAACCACCCCAAGTTTTGCTCAGGGCTTCTCTTTGCTCCTGCCTGTTTTGCCAAAGGCTGTGTTTTGTTGTGAGAAGCAGGAGGCAGCACAGCACCCTGTGTCCTCCCAGCCTGCAGGTGCCTCTGGGCCTCTCCCTTCCAGTGAAATCCTGTTCCTTGAGTCCTCTCCATGCATGTGAACCATGTGGATATCCCAAGCAAAACACAGGGCAAGGGGAAAAAGGGGAATAAATTTAAAAGGACAGGAACAAAGCTTTAGCAGCAGAGCTGGGCTCGTATTTCTTCTGATGACTTTTCAGTGTATTGTGCTATTCCTTTTTCTCTGCAGCTACTGGGTGTTTGTTTTTGGGTGAAACACACCCACATGCACACTCACACACACACACACACAAAAGGGCTGTTTTTACTGTTCATGCTCTAAAAGGTTTGGTTGTAAAGTATTGCTTTTGGAATGGTGACCAACCAAAATGAAAAAGCTGCTGTTTTTTCATTGTTGCTGCAATCATTCAGCTCAGCAGTCCCTTCCCACTCCTGGCCATTCCCACTCTGTGCTGGGTGAGGATTGCTCTGTCAAGGAGGGGAATGTGTGAATCCAGCAGGGAGRAAGGCACAGGATATTTTGTTTGGATGTGATCAGGACTTGAGGGAATGGCTGGAGCTGTGTCTGGGGAAGTTTGGGTTGGTTTTTAGGAAAAGGTTTTTTTCTCCAGGCTCCCCAGGGAATGGTCACAGCCYCGAGGCTGCCAGAGCTCCAGGAATGTTTGGACARCACTCTSAGGCACAGGGKGGGATTGTTGGGGTGYCTGTGCAGGACCAGGGGTTGGAATTGATGCTCTTTGTGTGTCCCTTCCACCTCAGGATGTTCTGTGGCTGTAGGAAAACCTGTGGAGCAGGTGATGAGGGAGATCCCCCTTCCACCCCCCAGCTGATGTGAGATCAGCAGGCTGGGGGCTGGTTTGTTTGCTTTAAATCAAGACAGCTTCAGTGGGACATGTGYAGACTCAGACACTGTGGTTTTGCAAAGAATTTGGCTTCTCTTTCCCACTAAGTCACTTAGGCTGCAAGTTGTTTGGATGGRATTGAGTCAGCTGAGTTGCAGGGGGGCAAAGTAGCCAAATTAAATTAAAACCAGGAATAAAAAAAAAACCCCAAACTTTATATGCAAAATTCAGAGCTTGGGAAAACAAGTTTGAGGACAAACAGCCCCTCCAAGGAAAAAGCTCATCTTCCATATGTGCCCAGCTTCCTCTCCTGATTTCCTATGAGTTTTCCTCCTGTCTCACCTCCAGCATGAGCAGCACATCTCCAAAGAGTTACTGGGAGATCACTGCAGGGTTCTGAGCAGCAGCAGCAGAACTGAGTGTGCTTTTCTGGCTGCCTGTGTTCCTCAGTGAGACTCTGGTAGATAAATGAGGCCAGGCCAGACCCCAGCTCCTCTTTTTTTTTTTTTTTTGCTTTTTCCACTTGACTTAAATTGGGAGTACCCTGTGTACTGCAAACCAGGCTCAGAGAAAATCAGTGGAGCCACACATCTGGCTCACAGGGGCTGTCCTCTTGCAGTTGTGCTGAGAAAAAATGAAAACAAAATGGGAGGTTGAGTAACTCTTCTTGTTTTGTACTTTTTTACATGCATTTGGAAGAGCTGGGCWGGGCCATGCTGGCTTGTACACCAGCAGTGTTTTCAGTGAGCTACACTGGTGCAGAGTGCTTTGGACTTGAAGACTTTTTACCTCTTCCATCTATCTGTCATCAGTCTCACCAGTATGAAAGTCTTGGCTGCCACACAGGAATCCAGGCTTTGCAAGCTTGCAGATATTTTCTCAAATGCCTGTAATCAGGATTTATATGGGCACTTCATCCCAGCAAATTGGGAACTGGTAAATGTTAGAGCAGCCTGGTGTGCTCCAAAGGGTTTTTTTAATCCCAGTGCTCCCCATTTGTGTGGGTTGCTGGTCACAGTCTCTGCTCTGGCTTTTCTTTGTGTCTTCTTGTGGARGGGTTKTGCCCAATYACTTCCATGAWGAACTTGACCTTGGTGGTGAAATTGCAGAGGCAGTCTCTAAATGATTCCTCAGAGATCYCCTGGCAGGAAGTTTGTACAGTTTCCCTTGCCTATTGCTTGAATCTTAATGAATTAAACAGTTTTTTAATGAATAAAACATTTTTTGTTTGTTTTCCCCCCCCTGTGTGCAGATGCAGTGGCAGAACGTGGAGCACGTGGGGGACCAGAGTCCTTATGTCACCTCRGTGATCCTCCACATCAAGCAGAATGTCCCCATCATCCGTGACAACCTGGCCTCCACGAGGAAGTATTTCACYCAGTTCTGCATCAAATTTGCAAAGTGAGTTACCAGCATGCTCAGTTTCCATCCCATACAGCAGGGTGGTGGTCACTGGGTGKTGTTTGCACCAAGCTTTGGGTTGGGCAGCTTTAAAATAATTTGAATATCTGACTTTAGATATGACTCTTGCTGTGGGAAAACCTCTTCCTCTTCCATGGGGTGCTGAGAAATTTGCCTCAAAATAACATTTACAGTGAGCATCTGTCTCCTCTATCTGTAAGGAGGGCATGTGTGAGGAGTTTATTCTGCCTTCACAACCTAAAAGCTGCTTTTCTGTGCAAAAACAGCTCAGTCAGGAGGGGAAATTCACATTTAAACGTTGGGGGGTATTGAAGTGTCTTCCTGGCAAGTCATTTAGAGTTGAGCAGCATGGAAGAAGTGGCAGGTGAGGCAGGAATGCCCCTGGCTGCTGGGTTCAGGGTGGTACATCCAAAATTTCACCTCTGTGTCCSAAACAAAAATTTCAGTCCTTTGAGAAGACACTTTGGGCTCTTCTTCCCTGCTTTGCTGTGGCCAGCTGAGCTCCMCATGGCAATGCCCCAAGCCTGAGGAGGGCTCTGCCAGCTGTAGCTGCTGCTTTTGGYGTTGCATGTGACAGTGCTGGTGGGGCTTGTGAGCAGTGGCGTGCGTGTCATGTGTCACTCTGCAATTCCTTAACGTCTCATTCATCTCTGATAAGGTAATCAGCCTGAAATAAGCCCCTGTGGCCTGGCAGGCWCTGTGTGGGTTGGAGATTTGAGCTGCAGCTCCTGCCTCAGCAGGGTGGGATGCAGCAGCTATCCTGGAGCTTTCACAGCAGGGTGGTTCTCCTGAGAGTTTCATCCCCCTCTGTGTCTGGGGGTGCTCATGAGTTTGAATTAAGGAGCAGTTTCTGATAAATCACATGATGATGTTGCCCATAATCACTGTTTGAAACTTGTCTCAGTGAGAATTTACACAAAAAACCCTCTGTGTGGTCACACTTGAATTTTATGTGATAAATAAACCCCCCCCATTTATTCAGCTGTTCACAGCACACTCTTAATACCTCAGCTTAGTTGCCTCCCTTTTAACTTTATTGCTSGGCACATACCAAGTAAACTCCAGATGAAACAGCCCTCAGATTGAAGTTCCCATCTAAGCTGTGTCCTCATCCAGGAGCACAGAAGCCACTGCTCTCCAAAATGTTTTCTTTTTTTAAGACAACTGCAGCACATCAAAATGAACACACAGTGCTGAACTCACTGTGCCATGGATCAGATGCAGAAGGGTAAAATGGGTTCCTGCAGATTGCTTTTGCTGCATCTGTGCAACTTGATGCTAAGGAGAACCAGCCCAGTGGTAAGGGAGCCTTTAAAATGCCATTTGATGCCTCCCAATATTTGTATTTTTGAAACTCTTGAACTCTTATGGAACATGCTGGCTGGGCCAATATAAATACCTGGCCTTTTGTGTGCCCCACAATGCTGAAAATCCTTTTAGCAGGCCTTGTGCCTCTGCACATGTTAATGCCTGTGTCTCTGTGAGCTGCCACTTCCCAGCTCTAATGGATTGTACAAAGCACGAGTGTTGAGTTACAGGACCACAGGGGAGAAGGCAGCTAAAGTCACTAAATTTAAAACAGCGGGATCCGAGCCAAGTCTGGAGAGAAGAAAAATGGCCATCAGAAATTGCATCAATCCTCTAAGCTCGTTTGTCATTTCTGCTTTGTTTTGAGCCGTGTGTGAGCAGCTCTCCCTTGGGCTCTCCGGGAGGAGAGCAGGGTGGGGGGCTCAGCTCTCCCTGCACCTTCATCCTTTGAAATCAAACCCCACAGCAGCCAAGCCGTGGCTGCTRTGCTGGGCTGTGTTTGGGGAAGTCTGTGACCTGACCTCAATGAGGAAGAGATTAGAACTGAGAGACAGGAAAAACAAACAGTTCTGCCCCCCTCTCGCCGGGGAAAGCGGCTCCTCCGTGAGCAGCAGCCAGGCCTGGTGGGTGCTGGGTCCTTCCAGGTGCTCCAGCTGAGGAGTGAGAGGAGTTTGGTGGATGAAAAGYYGTGATGTGGAGGCTCCTGGAGGTTTSAGGGCTGAGCTCAGCCTGGGGAAGGGCTGCTCAGCAGCTCTGTGGATGGTGCAGAGGAAAACCCTGCAGGGCTGCAGTGACTCAGCGACAGCAGAACCTTTGAGGGATGCCCTGCAGCAGCTCAGGCTGTCAGACAGACAGACAGRCTGTGGTTGCACGTCTGTCTGTGCCTCCCTCAGCAAGGCATTGTGTTTGGTGCATCATCAGTGCAGGGGATTTAGGAAAAGGCAGGCTTTGGCAGAGCCCTGCCCTTTGGATGGGAGCCTCTCAGATGCTGTGGTTTCTGTGCTTTGGGTTCCTCATCTCTCTTCATTGTTACACTGGGGACTCCTCTGCTCCTAGGGAGGGTTTGCTGGGTTCAGTKTTATAGCTGAAGCTGTAAATGAACTCTGGCATCCAATCTAGCTGTGACTGTGCAGGGAGTGAAGGCATTCAGAGCACAGAGCCCCTGAACATGCACGTTTTATTCACGTCAGCATTGCTCTGAGAGCACCAGGCAGCGAGTCCAGCCTAGGCAAGAGGCTCCAGTGCATTTTTGTGTTGTGTGCAACTGCTCTTGATGGTCTCTGCTAGTCCAAAAAGAAAAAAAAAAAAGGGGAGGAAAAAAAAATCCCAGAGCAGCCCTTGGCTCTTACAGTTTGTCTTGTCTGTCCTGCTGGCTTTGGGAAGCTGTTTCCAATAAGGCAGCGTGAAATAAGAGGCATGTGGGGATGGAAGGTCACTTTACCCCTCTGCTCTGATGGTGGGTGGCCATCCAGAGGGGCCTGGGAATTGTTTCATGCAGGACAGGATGCTGTCTGGGGGAGAYTGGGTGGTTATAGAGAAAAGAAGATGAAAACCAACAGGGGAGGGGGTCCTTGGGCTGCCACCCTGCAGGAGGAAGGGCTCACCCTGTTCCTCATACACAAGAGGAGCTTTAGCTCCGTGCCTGACCTTGCAGAGGGAGGGACAATTGGATCTACCCACACTATCARAGGCACAATTAATTTCTTGCACTGTTCTGCCAGCACTGAGCTGCTGCATCCAGAGCTGCTGCCAATTCATCATTTCCTAGCATCACCTCAGCTCCAGCTGTGCTCATCACTCTCTAATTGCCCTCTGGGAATTAGTTATAAACCTGAAAAATGGACTTTTAAAACAGATAGGTTAAACCTCCACTGTAATGCTCTTGTGCAAGAGGAGTCAGGGCTTCTCTCCCTCCTCCTCTTTTCTGCTTTGTTGCCAAGGTTGTTTCTCTGGTGGCCAAATTCAAAGCTGCTTGGGGGCAGCCCAGTAGCTGGTTTCTCAACAGTAGTTTGAAATTGTTCTCCTTGACACCTCTCCAGGATAAAATGATTCACTGGGAGAGGTGGTGGCTGTGTCTGAGGGAAAGGAACCTTTGCCTGTGAGGGCTCTCCCCTTGAACCATTCCTCTGGGTTTGCTCAGCAGCTTGGCAAGCTCAGTGCCTGAGCTGCACTTTTGTCACTCTTCCATGAGAAAGGATGAGGAATGAACGTCCTGGCYTGGAAAACAGGTGGCAGGACAAACAAGATGCTTGCTCCTTGCTTTGTGGGGAGGAAACAAGAGGCTGAACAGATGAAACAGAGGAAACCACGCTGAATTTAGATCATCATCATGGACAGCCTCAGTGCAAAGCAGCTACCAGACCTGCTGATCTCTTAGGACAGAGCCATTAAAATCCAAGAGCTGCCACCAGGTCATGGGCAAGTGCTGGAAATGTGAGCCCTGCAGGCATTCAGCCAAAGGAGGACACGTGGAAGAGGCAGAGAGCATTAAAAACAAGGCAGCAAGAGGAAGGCTTGTTCCAGTGGTGTGGTCCTGACTTGAGTTTGTTGCTCCTGGTGCTGCTCCTTGGTGGAGGAGTTGGAGCTTGTCCTGCAGGTGCYCAGTGCTTTTGCTGGGAGGGAGCATCTGCTTCTGCACTGAGGAATGAAACTGCTTCACAGCCTCAAAACAAGAGGCAAGAAGCTAAAAACCAAAGCTCTGAATGCTGGGCTTCCAYCCTCCCCAAGCTCTCTCTGGTTGTGCAGTCATTTTTCTGAGTCTGGACTCCATGAGARTGAAATATGGTATATGGTGTTTTCCTTTGCACAAAGCTTTTTCTTGTCTTGATTGTGTTGGCCAGGAGSTTTTTGGAAGGGTGCCCCTGTGTGAGTGTCCAGCAGACCTCCAGCCTTGGCTGCACCTCAAGTTCAGTGTGTAATATGCATGTTATGGAATTAATTGTGTGCAGGAAAATGGAGGTTCTGGATACAGACAAGATACATCCACTCATGAGCAGTGAGAGCAATCCTGGTGTGTTGCTGATTTTRTGATGCACAATTGTTTGTTTGCTGRCCTTTTACTGTGATACTTTATRTTTCATTTATAGCAATTAATTTACCTGGAGTGTGTGTGCAGCTTCTCAATGAACTTTGAGATCAGGAGGGATTAAAGCAAAAGAACTGTGCCTAGGGGTTGGGATTTTTTAAATTCAGTGTATTTAAGATGTCTGGAATCAGCTGGGGRAGCTGGCACTCAGAGTGTCTTTGTGGAAGCCATCCTGGTTTGGTTCTGCATGCTTTGTCACCACAGAGGGACTGTCTGACTGCAAATATTCTTATGTGATTGTGTCATTYTGTATCCTGCAGCTCCTTCATTCCCAAGTTCATTAACCATCTCTTCAAGTGCAAACCCATCAGCATGGTGGGTGCAGAACAGGTAAGAAGAAATGAAATAGGTGCATTTGTCACATTTAATGGCTTTGGGGTTCAAGAAATTTGGGGATCTCCCACCCTGCCTGTGGGCTGGACCCTGCTGCTCTGTGAGGAGGGGATTTGGAAGAGGCAGGATTTCATCTGTCCYCTGCACACAGAGCTTATTAACCCTGTGGGCTCATAAAATTAAAAGAAAAAAAAAAAGCAGAATCATCCCTAATGGGACAGCTGTGAACTTCAAATGGGTGCCTTCAAAGCTGCTTGGGTTTTAGGCATCAAAGATGGTTCTGAGCAGTGTCTGCAAAATGAAACAGGAGCTTTACATCAAACCCTTCCTCATCCTTAATGGAAAGCAAACCAGCAAAGCTGGGTGCCTGCTCATCTTGTGTGATGAGCAATAACCTGAGAGTGATTAAAGGGAGCCTTTTTTAAAATAAGCTTCTCAAGTCATTAACCAGCAGTGGGCTTGTGTCTAATGTTAAAAGCTTTCAATATTCCTTGGATGGGGATAACAGGCCCATTTTGCTGCTTTAAAGCAGCCTGGGAAGGTTTTTATTAGCCTGATTCCCAGTGARTACATCTCATTAGAGGTGGGACATACCTCCCTGGGGCTGGGGTACAGAGGTCTCAGTAGCTGATCTCTCTCTCTCTGCATGTAGAACCCCAGCTCCCTTAAAATATTTTGATTTTAAGGTCACCCACCAGCATCTTTCCCATGCCACTTTCCCCTCCCTGGTGCAAATGTTGCTGGGGAATACATTTTCCTGGCCTYTCTGGTTCTACACACAGCTTTTCCTGCTGTTTGCTGATAATTGCAGTTGCAATATGAATACTGGGGTGATATTTATGGAGGTGTTCAGTGTTCAGTGCAGGGAACAAGACCTGTGGGGCACAGGGTCCAGATTCCAGCCAGCCTGACCTGCCTCTCCTCCTCCTCCTCCTCCTCCTCCTCCTCCTCCTCCTCCACAGCCCAGTCCTTGGTGTTCCTTTGAATTCCCACATGTGCTGAGGGCAGTGTTCACATTGTTGTGGTCACTGCTGGGGGCTCTGCAGTGCCCAGAGTGTTTTGTGTCCCTCAGGCTTCCACCAGCTCCCTCTTTGAGGAAATGCTCTGGGTGTGCCAACAGCCCAGGGGGCTTCACATTCACTGCTGTCTGAATAAACTGGGCTGCTCTTCCTCCAGTTTGATTWCAGATTTCTGTTCTTCACYGGTCTTGTCTCTCCAGACATACTCTGTGCAATCAGAGGGTGTGGGATTGGGGTTGGTTTTGCTCTAAGGAGCCCTAACCCACAGCAGTTTGTCGTGAGACAGCAATTTCATGGCTGCTGCTTATTTATTTGCTGGGGTAGTAACAAACAACACCCAGGCTGTGAGCAGTTCTCAGTGCGGCTGTATTGTGTGGCAGTTTTTAAGGAAAKAAACCCCAATCAAGGGGTTGAGTAAATGCAGAAAAGCTGACCCTGAGGGTGGCTGGGTGCACGTGGTGTGAGTTCATCTAAAACAGGGTACAGCTCCAGGTAACCAGGATTGTTTCACTTCATCCTCTTGGTGGGAAAGGCTGGAAATCTGTGCCTGGTGTGATCCTGTCTCCTGGCACTGTCATTACATGGTCAGCCCCTCCTGTTCCTGCAGTCCAATCACCAGGACTTCTTCCAGTGTGGGAAGTGTTCARCTTTAAAGGATGCTGGGTTCCAGCAGCTGATGGATCTTGGTAACAGAGTGTGGTTRTTAACTCTTGCAGCTGCTGCTGGACACTCACTCTCTGAAGATGGTTCTCCTGGACCTGCCCTCCATTGGGTCCCAAGTGGTGAGGAAGGCTCCTGCCAGCTACACAAAGATAGTGGTGAAAGGCATGACTCGGGCTGAAATGATCCTGAAGGTAACTCAAGGCTTTTGATAAGCTGCCAGCCAGACTGCTGGACTGGGAATCAGAGTGAGCAAATTCCAGGGGGCCCTTCCTTTKRAWTGCAGCAATCTGCAATTGCACATGRAGCTCTGTGAGCCTGGCCAGGGGCTCTGCCAGCTGCTCTGCACAACTGGCTCACTCCCCTTGGGTTTGCCCCCACTCTCTTCAAAAACCACGTTGGAGTTCTCACCCTCACTTATCAGGGCAACCCARAGGCTCAAAGTTCTGCTTGCTGGGAGAGCTGAGGCACCAGGTTCCCTCAGGAGGTTGTGAAAAGCAGAGTTTGCATCCTTGAGTGTGTGCTGTGGGGCAAACCCCAGGGTTCAGGTTACTCCAGGCCTTTTGTGCAGACTCTGTCACGCAGGGGAGCCAAGCTGTGCTTGAGTCACCTGTTTACTGTCTAGTGYAACAGCCAGTGCAAACATGTCTGGGTTACTGTATTCACCAGAGCCCTTGCTCATTTTCCAGACCTGCTGCCTGGAAAATGACCCAAAAGCAGAATGTTGTCTTCGTAAAAAGCAACCAGCAAAGCATTCTGCCCTTCCCAGCTGGTGCTGGATCCCAGGAGGAGCACTGAGAGCTGTGCTGCTGCACCCTCCTGGGTGATGGGATTGTCCCCCGCTCGCCAGCAATGCTGGGAGTGCATTCCTKTGAGGGAATTAGTGGGACCTGGGGTCAGGCAGCTGCCAGCCAGAGCCTCCTGTAAAGCCCAGCCAAGGCAGGGGGGGTGAGGAGCCTGAGCTGTCCCTCCTCACCTGCTGCTCAGTGTGGCTTTGCTCCCATGCCCAGGGGAATGTCACAGCTGAGGTTGTGCTCTGCATTCAGAGCTCTCCAGCTCCATGARGTGACTGAGATGTTTGTGAATTGTAGTCTAAATTTTCCTGGTAATGACCTGAATAAAAAATGTCCTGGTTTGTGCTGACAYGAGCAGGGAAGATTGGTGCCTGTGGCAGGTCTTTCCTTGGAGCTGCTGTGTGAATCAGAGGAGTAACAGAGTTAATTTGTCTCCCCTTAGTGTGACATGGAGTGCTGCAGGTYGTGTCACACAGCCCCTGCTGGCCCTGCTGCTGCACACAGCCCTTGTGGCCCCCAGGGAGGGCTCTGTGTGTGTGTGGAACTGCAAATCAAACAGCCTGACAGGCACTGGGAGCTGCAGGGTGTGTGTTCCCAGGCTTGTCCTGGGGCAGGGAATTCAGCAGGGACAGACTTTGGGCCCACGGGCAGCACAAACAGATCCATTCAGCTGAGCCCCACAGATGGGAGTGGGGAGGAGGGCACTGGGCCATGCACATCCCACTGAGCTCTTCCCCTGCTCCTCTGGCTGTGCTGTCTGAAGCTCCAGCTTTTCATCTTGGCAGAAGRTTTTTACAAGGGCTGTAAATTAAGGATTTATAAGTGTGTACATGGCTGTGATGTTTCAGTGGTCTGAAGTGCAGGGGAAGAAAGAAATRTCTTGGTGACAGAGTACAGTGTGGGGTGAGCTGGGTCACTGCAAACATATGGAAATGGTTTTGGAGACAGGGAAGAGTCTGGCCTGGTGCTGTTTCTGCCCATTTACACACACACACAGATGCACACACATAACACACTCTTCCCCAGAAAGATGGTTTGGCTGCCCAGCATTATCAAGAGATGTGTTCTCTGTGGAGCTTGCTGCTTATGTRAGAAAAGCACATCAGTGAGGGATCATCTTACCATAGCTTTGAGGCTATTTTGATTTTTTTTCCCCCTGKTTTTTACGATTATTCCTGGSCAGATGTTGGTGGGGGKGKTCYCATCCTTCATCCCAGTCTCTGCAGAGGAGTGTCCAAGAGGAGCTGCTCCCCAAGGACAGAGGGGCTGTGTGTGGCACTGCTGAGGAGAGAGCTCTGGCACACACTGTCCTGGGGACTGAGGGAGTGACCAGAGTGTTGTCACATTCCCCTGTGACACACTGTGTGTCCTGCCTCCAGGCAGGAGGGAGCRAGAGGGACACACAGCCAAAGTGAGGGTTTGGACTGTGTCCAGGCTGCCTGATCCCTGGGGACTTTGTGAGTGTCACCACCACTGCCAGCACTGTCCCCTGAGTGACTCCCCAGCTCTTCTTCCCCGTGCAACGTGATCAAATCTTGAGCTTTAACAATGCCCCAGTGCCTGCCAGCCCACAGGCCACAGACACAGTGCTGCTGCCCTTTGAAACGTGATACAGAGCCCAGGAGCACCACTGTGTGCTGGAAGAGACCCAACTCCCTCCCTGCTCCTTCCTCTGCYTCTCTTCACTCACCTTTACCTCCCTCATGAGCAGCCTCTTTCTTGTTCCTTAAGCATTTTATTGTAGGAGCCGGTGCTGCTGTCRCTCCTGTGCCAGAGTKGACTGAGCACTGCCTTTAACTCCTGTTATTTGYYTGAACYCTCTTTCCTTGYCTTGGCAGGTGGTGATGGCTCCACACGAGCCCCCTGTTGTGTTTGTGGACAATTACATCAAGCTCCTCTCTGACTGCAGCACCGACACATTCCAGAAGATCCTCGACATGAAGGTGAGAACCTGTCCAGGCTCTAGTGCTGCTTTGGGATTGTTGGGGGGGCCATTGTGGATTCTCAAGTGCTTGAGGGGTGGGAGAAGCACTGTAAGATGAACTCTGAAAGCAGAGTTGCTGCTGAAGAAAAGGTTCCCAGTTCATTTCAAAAGCTCGGGTTCATTTTCACGCCCGCTCCGCTCCTGCAGCCGAGCTCGGGCTCACCCCGTGGGCTGGGCAGGAGGTCGGGGTTTGACACGGGGCTGTGCTGCAGCTGCTGCCAGGTGGGTGAAGGCTGTGCTTTGCTCCCTCAGGGCCTGAAGAGGAGCGAGCAGAGCAGCATGCTGGAGCTGTTCCGCCTGCGCCTGCCCGCTCCCCCGCCCGGCGGCGACGGCGCCGGCTCGCTCTCGCTGAGCGCTCCCACGCCCGAGCAGGAATCCTCGCGGATCCGCAARCTGGAGAAACTCATCAAAAAGAGACTCTGAGGGAGCTGAGCAGGGGGAGCTCCYCTGCTTCAGGACTGGCTGCTGCAGCAGAGCTCGTCAGGATGGTGATTGATGGCTGTGCTGTCGCTCCCAAGCCCTGAGATCTCCTCGCACCGAGGCAGGGTCTGACCAAGGAGGGAAACCCAGGGCATTGCCAGGTCCATGTGATGGAGGAAACAGGGGGCATCTGGAAGCCAGCAGCTACAGAAACAATTGAGGTGGAYTCAGAGACTGTCTGGCTGTGGGACACATGGTGTGGCAGCTTTTACCCTGGCTGAGCTCCTGCAGCACAGAGGGTTCTGCCTCGGTTCTGTGTTGCTGCTCACTCCTGTTCCTCTGATTCATTATTTATTGTGGGGTGGAGGGAACCAACCCCAAACCRTCGCCACCACCACRCCCCCAACCCTTCAGCAGCTGGGATCTGGCATCTGCAGCTCCACTGAATCAATGAGATGGCCAGGAGGGAAGCCCAAGGCAGACTTCTCCCCTGCTCCCAGGACAGGCATGCATAAAGCACCGTGAAAACAGCAAGGCAAATCCTTTTCAGAACAGGAGGAAAGGGCTGAATTAATGCCTTCTGCACCTTGGCAAAGCTCCTGCCAACCAGCTGGCAGCCTTGGCTGCTGTTAGAGCTTAAAGGCCAAGCAGGACATGTGTGGAGCCCTCTCCAGCTGCTTGGTATTTCCCTGGCGTGTGCTGGGCTCACCCGCTGTCCCCAGTGGGAGTTCCCATCCTTGCTGGCCAGCAGCTCTTCCTCTCTCCACAAAGAGCCCTTCATGGAGCAAGTGTCAGACTGCTCCAGCCCCTCTTTCCCACTCCAGCTGGAGTGTCCTGAGCAGGGATGTGCCACCTTGGCACCTCTGCTGCCCTGCAAGGAGAGGTGCTGGARCTGTTGGCTCTGTCAGGGAGCCAGGGCCAGTGGGTGGGACAGGAGGCTTTCAGCAGCCTTAGCCTCCTCCTCCTGCTCCTCTGAGCTCCAGCCTGCAGCAGTGCAGAGGGGAGGAGAACCAGCAGTGAAGTATTTTGGATAACCCAGGCCCCTCTTCCCATGGCCCAGCTCCTGGCTCCCAGTGTGGAGCAGGGTTAGGATCAGTGGATGCTTCCCCAAGGAGTCTCCGTGCAGGGAGGGCCTCACCTTGCCATTAGCACTGCTGGATTTCTTCCCAAACTCCTCTGTAGCCTTTTTGGGAGACTTTGAAGGCATCTGCCCAACCATGAGTGAATCCCACATGGGCATTGGGCAGGTCAGCCAGTCGTGCCTGTGTTATTTAACTCCCTTGCATGTGCAGGAAGGTGGAAGTCCTGTACCAGGCAGGTGAGGAACAACCATGCTGTCAGATGCCTTCCTGGGAGGGTTGTGCTCCCCATCAGGCCAAGTTTGGGCCTTAGGAATGTGTTTATTTAGGGGCTGTACTCACAGGGATTGTAAAACTGCTGCAGTTAGGGAGGGGGGTAAGACTCCAGGAGCACGAGCTCCATCCACCCAAACCCAGAGCTTCACTAGGATGGGGAGGGAAGAGCAGCAATAACAACACCTGTGGGGTGGGACAGCAGTTTCTCCTAATTTCCAGTTTTACAAATCTGCTGTTGCCTCATTCGCTTCCATTCCTGATTCCCTGTTAGGTGACAAGAGAAGGAACAGCTGAAAGCACATTGGGATCCTGAGCAGCCCTTCCCCAAGGACTGATTATGTCAAGGTGCATGTGCAGGATGGCCACACTGCAGAGCTGGGGAGGAGGGAACATGGGCTTGCAGAGATTCATTATTCCCATGAGGGGATGAATAATTTATTTCGGATGAATTTTTCTTTGCTTTGTCTTAAGGCTGAGTCTCTCACTAAATTATGAATAGCTGAAGATGATGTTGAAGTTATCATTGTGTGTCTTACCCAAAGGCTTTCCCCCATTTCATTCTCTGCATTTCATTCTGTAGATAAGAGGAAATAAGAGGAGAAATGAATTTTTAGTTTCAGCCTTTGAAGAATGCTACAGGGCTGGGTGTTTGGAGTTCCTCTTTCAGAGAGCAAATCCACAGTTTTCTACTTCTGGTGTAAAGGGTTTTGTGCCCCTGGCTCTTGGGTGTTTATTAGATTTGGCAGGTCTCTATTTGTGCATTAGCTCTTTGGAGTTTACAGCTTTGGGGAATAAAGGATGATTATGTGTTTTCTGTACAAAAATGCCACTTTCTATGGTTTCAGGCCGGGGTGTAATTCTGGCTGTACGTGGGGTGTGACACTAAAACGAATTAAAYGCTTACTGATGCTCACTGCTGGGTGTTTCCTGTACGGCTGCAAATCCCAGTGGCTGGGATGGACCTCACCCAAAACGTGCTGGACCCAGCACTCCCTGCAGCTCCTCTGCCTCTCCTTTCCCACCTTCTCTGGCAGCATCGGCATTCACAGCAGCTCCCTGCACCGCGTGGGTGGCTCAGCGCTGCCGACCTTGTGCCCCTAAATAATCACATCATTTCTGCTGGCCGCCACCGCGGGAGCGGTTTCGGAGAGATCCTAATTTCTCCTTTGAAATTAATGGAGGGGTAGTGCCTTTTCTCCACGCTCTGCATGACGCCGGAGCAGCTCCTTTTCGCTCTCAGCATTAATGACTCATTTGCTTTTTCTCCTGGCGGTCCTGCCCCCTCCGCCCTTGGGCAGGAGCAGCCTGAGCCGGGCGCTGGGTGTTCCTTTCTTTACAGCCAGGACTCTGAACATCCAAGTGACGATGTCCAAGCCTCCACGAGCCTTAGCTTGGCTCCACGAGGGCGGTGGCAGCAGGGCTGTAAAAGCTGATGAAAAAAATAAAAAACCTCGGCAGCTTCAGCCGCGCGCTGTCAGCGCTCGCCCCTGCCATCRATCCCGGTGCTGGGTGAGCACAGCTCCTCTGGGACACAGCCTGGAGTTTCCCATCCTCTGGAAACAGCTTTGCATCGTTTTCAAATGTCACAGGATCGGCTTGGTTTGCCTCTCCCAGTGGCAGCCCCTGCGTGGCATCGCCTGGGTTTTGGTTGCTGATTAAGCCGAGCACGCCCGGCCTGGTGGAAAGTCCTTTATGGAAGGAGGATCTTGATAAGAGTCTGTATCTGCCCTGTCCTGCCTGTGTGTGGGCAGTTAAAGAGCAAATAATGTGGACAAACAGGCARGGGGAAAAGATTTCCAATGCCATCAGGGGTGGCACGGGTTGGTACAGTTGGGAGAGACTTAAAAACAGTCAGACTTTCCGAGAGGGCAGAGTACACAGCCTGAAAAGCAGAGCCCCTGTACACAGTGACTCAATGGTATTTGAGTTATTGAGCAGTTAAAATTCTGCCTAAACACTTCCTTTTCATCCCTAGCAGGCAGGTTGGCAGGTCTGGGTGTTGGTGCTGCAGGAGACCCTCAGGTGAAAAGCTCAGCAATGAGAACCTGGAAGGGCACAAAAAATGACCCTTTGTGTCAAGCCACGCCAGAATGGGAGGGTTTTTTGCCAGTAAAGGAGCAGAAAGATTTCCAGGAGCTCTGCTTATCCCAGCACTGAGATCCCTCTCACTTGGACCCTGATCCCCATGGGAGCACCCACAGCTCTCAGGGGTGACTGCTGGCATGTGCCACAAGTTCCCCCCTCCTGAATTGCACTCAGTGGGTTGTTGGCAGCGTGGGTTTTCACCCAGGAGCTGCACAGCAGCTCTGAAATGATGATTGTGTTCATCTGGAAACTGCCCCAGTGCCTTCCAAGGCATCTGATTTCATAAAGGGCTTTTATGGGAGATTTTGGAGCGAGGAGTGATCAGTTTTCCTATTGCTTGCAGAGACCAGCATCCCTTTTTTTTGGGGGGGGATACACTTAAATTAAAAGGAAGAAAACACCTGTCCAGCACATTTGCTCAGACCCCAAAGATCTCAGCAAAAAATTCTTAATGTTCTTTTTCTTTCCATCTGCATTTTTCAGCGAAGACAAACAGCCTCATAGTATTTCTTCAAAGGAATGTAAATTCCTTGAGGAAGTCTCCGGAGTTCCCAGCACCGCATAGCTGCAAACCACAGACGCCTACGGCTGAAAGTTCTGCTCTGCTTTTAATTTTGGGGCAGGGAAGGAATTTTTTTCTTTTTTTTTTTCAGAGGTTTGGGTTCACTTGTGCTGGGCCCGTCAGCCCAGACTGCTGCTCTCTGTGCAGGGGAGTGTTGACTTTGGCCGGCTGCAGAACTGCTCTCCCTCCACAAGAGTATTCCCCCACCGAATCTGATGACATGGCGCAATTATTTCATTAGGATTTTCCAAAAAAGGTTCCCTCGGTCTCCTGTAGAGCTAGAAAGACCTTTTCCTTCTGTTCTCTTGTTTCGGCTCCGGCAGCTTTGCCTGGAAAACGCAAGGAAGGGGCGGCGGCGCTGCTGCCTGAGCCCGAGCGCTCGGGAGTGGGGAGGGAGAACTTGGGGGGCTTAACCCGGCTGCCAAAATCCCTCCCACCAGGATCTGGCAGCTCTCTCAGTGCTCCCCAAAATCCGTGCTGGCAGCAGCACTTTGGGATGGTTTGCTGTGAGTTGGACCAGGATGCGGGCAGGGCAGCTCACCGGGCATGGTTTCACAGAACCCCAGAATCATTTAGGTTGGAAAAGACCTCCGAGATCACCGAGTCCAACCCTGGGCCCATCCCCGCCCTGTGAACCGCATCAGAGCGCTGAGTGCCACCAGACCGCTGAGTGCCACCTCCGGGCTGTCTTTACCCGGGGGCTCGGCCGCTTTCCAGTGTCCAATTCCGTGCGGCTGCGAGCGAGGGGCAGCGCTGGGGCTGGGATGCTCGGGGGGACGGGGATGGGGGCACCAGGAGCGCAGGGACAGCGCGGGGACGGGGAGAGCCCGGGGGACGGGGACACCGGCGGGTACCGAGACACCTCTAGGACACGGGGACAGGCCTGGGACACGGGGACACCGGTGGGACACGGGGACAGGGGTGGGACACGGGTGCGATCCAGGGATACCGCTGGGACACGGGGACACCGGTGGGATAAAGGGACACCACTGGGAACCCGGGGACAGAGGTGGGACACAGGGACACGGCGGGGACACAAGGACAGAGGTGGGATACAGGGACACCTCTGGGACACGGGGACAGATGTGGGACACCGGTGGGATACAGGAACACCGGTGGGATACGGGTCAGAGGTGGGTCGGGGACACCGGTGGGATGCAGGGACACCGCTGGGACACGGACACAGATGTGGGACACCGCTGGGATACAGAGACACCGCTGAGACACGGACACAGATGTGGGACACCGGTGGGACACTGTGCGGGACACGCCCCGCCCCTGTTGTGGCCCCTCCCCGGCTCCTTGGCCGCCCCTCCCGCCGCCGCCGCCGCCCGGGCGCAGCCGGCGCAGGGAGCGCAGCGCGGGCAGGGGCCGGGCCGGGGCAGGCACCGGCGGCTCGGCCATGGTGGGGCGGCTCAGCCTGCGGGAGGTGCCGGACCTCCCGGACATGAGGAAACGGGGCGACTCCGGGCTCGACAGCCCCGACTCCGGGCTGCCCCCCAGCCCCGGCCCGGCCCCGCCGCCCTGGCTGCTCTCCTCGGGCAGCCCCGACCGCGCCGCCGCCGCTAACGGGCTCCCGGAGCCCGAGCCGCCCTCCGCCTCCGCCGCGGTGAGTACCGGGCCCTCCCCGCGCTGCCCGGGGCCGCCGGCAGCGCCTCCGCACCCTCCGGGGATCGCGGCAGGTGCGGGGCCCCGCGGGAGCCGCTCGCTGCCCTTCGGACCCCGCCGTGCTGCTCCGCCCCGCATCCCCGCGGGGACAGGAGGGGGGAATCCCGGCTCTGGCCCGTGTGGGAAGGGGTTGGAAGGACCGCCCGCCGTTTCTCTCCGCTCTAAGCGAGCCCCTCTGTCGTGTCCCGGGACGGGAGGGAAGGGTCCCGCCTGGAGCCGGGATGGCCGGGGCTTTTCGCAAAGCTCTGGCTGCGAGGGGAGCTCCTCTCCCTCCTGCTCCAGGTCGGGGCTGGGACGGCATCGCAGCACGTCTTTGGAAATCCCTGTGGAAAGTGAGCTCCCGTTATTCCGGAGTGAGCAGGAGCTGTAACTTTGTTGTGCACAATCTGTGGTGTCAGTTAATTCGGTTTTTCACCGAACAGCCTTTGGATGTTGAGCTGCTGGTACAAATACTTTGGAGACCGCAGATTTGGAGGGAAAATCCTTTTCCTACAGGGGTGCTGCAGTGAAATTGCAAAAGGCCATAGGAGGGAGAGATGCTCACAGCCCCCTAGCCCCTCGGTAATGAACACACGTGCAGAGGTGGCTGCAAAACCACGCTCGGGGTTGGGTTCCATCCCTTCAGGGCTGCTTTGGTTTCCTTGGGCTGTGGGATTCGGTGTCAGCTCCCGGTGCTGGGTGTCGGGAGAGGAGCACCGGGACAGGCGGTGAATCACCTCCGCGGGAATGAGTTAATCCTTCCCAACGCCTGGTGTGTGAATTGGGTTGGATTGAATGCCTTCAAACGGGAGCCAGGGTGTAGCTGTGGAGCAAGGAGGTGGCTCACGGCGAGGTGCCCTGTGATGATTTCCTGCTGTGGTTCTGTCCGTGGGTGTGTGGGGGGAATTCAGCAAGGGGAGAGCTCTCCCACACCCAGAAAATGTTGGTTACAACTTGAGCGTGGGTTAATAGAGGCTACACTGCACCGAGGGGTTGCCTTCCTCTCTCATTTCCCAGAGTGGCTCCTCTGAATTAAGCTCCTGAAGTTAGAACTTTGTCTTCAAAAAATGCTCCTGGCCACCTCCAGGATGCTTTGGACCAGTGTGGAGTCAGGCCTAAAGGATGCACCTGTAGCACATCTTGGTCCAGCAGATCCTCCTGCACATAAATGAACCTCAACAGCTCCATATCAAGGGATCAATAAATGTTTTCCTGAAGATGCACTGCATTGCAACATGAAAATTACAGCAATGTGGTAACATGAAACATTTTGCAATATTTTTTTGCAGAGTTCCGTGTTCTCCCCCAGCCCCGTTCTCTCCAGCTGCCCTCCAAGGCTGTGTCCTTTATCCTTTGGAGAAGGAGTTGAGTTTGACCCTTTACCACCGAAGGAAATAAGGTAAATATTGTGTTACAGTCATGTCGTTTGGAAGGAGTTAGCCTGTAAAGGAGCAGTTAGGCCTTATCAGTGCCTGTGAGTCAAGTTAATTTATTTGCAGAGCCATTGTTCACTGCAGCTGTACATTCCTGGACCTGGACATTTGTACAGTCCAAAGGAGTGTTCAGCCTCTTTTAATCCCACCCATATGGTTGTTTTGCTGGTTATTTTTCCAGGAAGACTTGCTTATATTTTACTCTCCTGCTTTTCCTTCCTTGCACTGCTCCAGAATGTTGCCCTTCAGCTGATTAACCAGGAGGTAATTGTGAGGGAAGAGCTTCAAAGATCTTGCTAGGACTGTTTCATTAAGGGAAGGAAATTTTGCTCTTGCAGCCTCATGGTTTTATAATAAGCCCTTTCCATCTTCACAGCTGTGGCTGGTTGTGTGAACTGAAAGAAATGGTAACATTCAGAGGAGTGCATAATTCTTTTTTCTTTTTTTTTTTAATGCACTGCATCACTTCACAGCCTGTGAATTATTCCTTTGAACACCGTGATTTGCAGTAATGAGAAAAGAAGGCTCCCGGTTGATGACTGTGCAATTAGAGGGAGGCTGATCAAATCAAATGGAAGCCTAATGCAGGGGAGGGTAGGGAGAATTATGTCCTGGTGTGGGGAAGGAGCTGGAATTGGAGGCATTAACTCCTTAGGTTGGTGGAGAAGCCAACACAGTTTTCACAGTGCAAAGGAGGTGAGAACTTTTCCTTTGCCACCCAGGCACAGAGGATTTGGGTGTGCAGTCTGGAGTGTTTTCCTGCCAGCTGAATTTTCAGGGGTTTGTCTTTGGAGAGTGCCCTGTGCCAGGGGGGGAGAGCAGAGCACTCCTGTGTGATTCCTGGCAGGGAAGAGCTGAGGAGATAACGTGTGCTTCCACGGGCTCGGAGGAGTTGGGATGTTTGTGTGCCAAGCCCAAACGTGGATCAAGGCCTCTGGGTTTCAGGAGTTTTTTGCAGGAGGTTTGTGCATTCACAGAGCTCAGGGCTGAGGAGAAGTTTTGGTGGTGCTGGCAGCTGGGCTAAGCAGTGCTAATCCTGGGAATGCTGCTAACACGAGGCTCTTTTCTCATCCTGTGAAGTGTGTAAGGCACCAGCAGATGGTTCTGTGTGAGGTGGGATGAGGAGCCACCCTGACAGCTCCTCTTCCCCCTGAGCAGAGCTCACAAACCCCCTGTTTGTGAGCATTCCCATCCCCAGCCCTGCTTCATCCACCTCAGATGTCCTGTGTTGTGCAGGACATCAGCCATGCTGCTGCCCAGAATACATCCATGCAAATATGAAACCTTGTCCTTTTATTGGCTCGAGTTACTTACTAAAAGTAAAGAATCACTGGCCTGAAAACTACACAGAGTTATTTCTATGGATGAGGTCAAAAGTGTTTTAAGGCTGTTTTTCTGTGACTGGAGCTTGTCTCCACAGAAATGCTCTCCTAGCTGCAAGGTACAATTGCACTGCTGCAGTTAAACCTTGTGGCATGTGGGTAAAACCAGACAAAAGAAAGGCCTTGTAAAGTCATGGCTCAGGCCTTGGGTGCAGCTAACCTCTAGCCTGACAGGTTCCTGTGAGAAAGGAACTGTAGCAGTGAGAATCAGCTTGTGTATCAAATCTGTTCCTGTGGGAACCAATTTGCACCTGGGAGGAGGAAGATTCTACCCTTGTGAAACATCTCCTTCCCAGGAGACGAGAATGTAAACACGTCTAGAGAGGAGAGTTTTTGATGGACACATACACTAGCCATTAATAACCAAGTTGCAACAAGCTGCTAACCAATTATAATTAAACACGATGCCTCCTGATAACCACATAAATATGAGCTGTGAGGAATAAAGATTGGGCTGTGGTGGATAAAGAAACAGTCTGCCTCTACTGTGACAAAACCTCTGTAGTTACATCAGAATTACTTCTTCCTTCCTTTTGTCACTCTCTCTCCAGAATATGTAGCAGTGGGGGTTTTGTAAAGCCTTTACCTAAGCCCCAGTCAGCCCCTTCAGTGGAAAGGCTGCTTGGGAGAAATTAAGGCAAGGCAATCAAACTTACCCAAGCACACAGCCAGCGAGGAGAGGCAGAAGGCTCTTCACCTGGATAAATTCCAGCAAGGTTCATTTCCAAGATGCTGAAGGTTAGTCCAGGTCCAAAGAGGGCTCACATGTGCCCAGCTCTGCCTTAAGGATGGTTTTGGGCATCCAGTGACCCTGAGGCACAGGGGCAGTGCGAGGACAGCTCACAGGGAGCACGGGGGTACCACAAGCAATGGATTAACAGGGAAAGAAGAAACCAGGAGAATTTGGGCATCAGGTAGGATTACAGATCGTCACCAGGGGAGCGTCCATGGCCAGACCTCGGGCGTGATTTCCATTGTTCCCAGGTGTGATTTCCAGCTTCTCCAGGCGCACAACCCTGCATTCCTGTGTTGCAGGTACACCTCCTCGGTGAGGTACGACTCGGAGAGGCACTTCATCGCCGACGTGTACCTGCCGGTGGGGCTGAGCGTGGCCTCGTGCAGCCAGACCGTGGTGTGCGTGCCCGACTGCTCGTGGCGCAGCTACAAGGCCGAGGTGCGCCTGGAGCCCCGCCACAGGCCCCGGCGCTTCACCAGCACCACCATCATCTACCCCAAGCACGCCAAGACTGTCTACACCACCAGGCTGGACTACAACTGCCGCAAGGCCGCCCGCAGGTTCCTCTCCAGCGTGGAGCTGGAGGCCTCCGAGTGCCCGGGCGCTGAGGGCTGCTGACCGCGGCCTGCGCTCCCGCTCCGACCCGGCCCTCACGCACTGTGCTCAAAGCGGGGACGAGGCCCTCTCTTCTCAGCTAAAAAAAGCAGGGACAAGGCCCTCTCTTCTCAGCTAAAAAAGCAGGGATAAGACCCCCTCTTCTCAGCTAAAAGCAGGTACAAGGCCCTCTCTCTCTCTCTCAGCTCTTTGCTCCTGCTTTCTCCGAGCGTCGCACGGCCCCGAGTGTGGGTTCCTGCCTTTGAGTGAGGGATTTGTGGCTTGGCCTCGGAAAAGTTCCCTCTCCTTCCCCCTCCCCTATCCCCGCAGCAATCAGGTGAAAATAACGGGGGGTGCTTTGGCAGGGGAAAGGGTGGCAGGTGGGGTTTGATCTCTGTGGCAGGGAGTCCAGCAGGATGTGTGGGCACACGGAGAGCTCTTGGCCATTTCAGCCTAGATCGTCTTCTCTCCACAGAAACCATCCCCTGGAAATTGCTGGGGAAGGCTAAGAGAGGAAAAAGCCCCTAGAATTCTGCATTTAATATGTACAGAAATGTTGACACAGGGCATTCACGTCTTGGGTGAGGGTGTAAACTGGGAGGAAGAGGGGATGTGACAGCTGCAGGCAGCAGAGACAGGACCGTGTGTGTCTTTGGGTGATGAGGAACCTGTGTTCTGTGTGACAAAGTGCTTCTGTGCCTGCTGCAGGGCTTGTAACAGGGAACACCAGGTCAGGAACCATCCCTGTGTTGTTGGATCTTGGTGATGTGGAGGTGGAGAACCCACAAGTGCCTTGTTTTTTGCCCACACTGGCTGTGTGCACTAAAGGAGATGTACCCAAAGCGAGGTTCAGACAAAGAGCTGCACAGAGGGACCCCGAATGGCAAAGGAGGTGCTGGATTGGGTGTGAGACACTGCTGGTGGTGGGGCTGGCAGGAGGCAAACAGGAGCAAGGCAGATTCGTAGCGCACAGCAAAATCCTCAGCTGCAGCTCTGCTTCCCCTCTGGGCTTGTCACGGCACAAATCTGTGTCCTTGGGACTGGGCATGTCATGGGGCAGCCTCTGCCTGTCTGCAGGCTGCTGAGAAACCTCTCCTGAGTGCTGAGTTTGGGGACCAAAGGGAGCAGCTTCAGATGCTATGCAAGTCTGTCTGGATGTTATGTGCGTTCGTTTATCGTGTGCCTTGATGAAAATAAGACAGAGAGGTTTCCTTCTTTTCCTAGATTTTTTTTTTTTCCCTGTGTTGACAGGATAGCATCTGCTTTGGGGAGGGTGGGTTGTGCTGGTTTTTTGTCTGGTGTAGTCTCTCAGAAACACCTGATAGGCCTGTCTTAGCCAGACAGGGCTTTTCCATGTACTCCAGAACTCCTCCGAGGCGTGGGTGTGCAACACCAAGTCCTGGAGCAGCTTTTCAAAGAGGACTTGGCAATGCACAGCCCCAGGGGTGAGTTTTGTCAGTGGCAGCCTTGGGAGCCTGTTCTTGAGCTGTGCTTAAACGTGTGTTTGTGCAAGTGTGATGGATGGTGTGGAAGTGTATCCCAGGGAACTGAAAGGAGTAGGGAGGCAAAGAGCGCAGCAAGGAAGGAAACCTTGGGTTTGTATGGTTTGGGGGTTTTTTATTGTTGCTGTTAGGGTTTTTTTTTACTTATTTATTAGCTCAGAAAAGAACATCCTCCACCCTTTGGTACTTGCCTCAGATAGGCAGCTCCTAAAACAATCCCAGGATGAGAGAGAGGACACGGTCGGGCGGGCAGCGCTCCGGAGTCAAAAGCGTCTCCCTTAAACATTTTGGTCTCAGGCTGCAAGGCTGGGGAGATGTGTCTTAAACAGATGTTGCAATTCCACCCTGACTGCAGCCCCAGGATGTCCTTGTGGTGTAACAGAAGGCCCAGCTCACCCCACAGCCCCGGGGCTTTCACTCTCTCCTCTGTGGGACGGGGTTGCTCCATCCCTCGCTCCCCGCGCCTCGCCCCTGAAGCAGCTGGTGCTGGTCGCTGTTGGACACAGGATTCTGGGGGGACAGGGACCCTGGGTTGCTCCCACAAGTGCTCTCCCAAGGAATCCACTTGGAACAGATCTAAGAGGAGGTTGTTTTAAGCTGTAGCCATTAGTTGTTCCCAGTTAGAAGTGAAGTAACCCACAAAGCAGCCCTCACGCTCCGGTTTTAGGATAAAGCACCTGATTTTTATAAAGCAAGCAAACCTAATATGTGCCTCTTAAGAATATTTTAATTGGTAGAGATACCTTTTAAATTATTTATGTTCCAACATTTGCAAAGCTCTGATTAGCTCTGTGCAAGTGTTCTGGTGCCTTGTGATGTTTCCCACCCCCTCCTTCTGATTTTCAATTTGTCTTTTACTTTATTGGTAATAAATGATCTGAAAACCATCCTGCAGGGAAGTCTCTTTATTTCTCATTCAAAGCTTTTCAGTGTTTATTGTGGTAGTTACTTAGGAATAAATACATAATATTTCCTGCCAATCCCAGCTCCCCTCCTTTCTCTTCTGTTTGTTGTTTACATATTCCAGGAGGGTGTTTCCTATATAAAACCATCTATATTAAAAACCAAACCAACACCAAATGTTGTGGATTTGCCAGTTTAGGAAGACATTGAAAAAGTGCTTTAAAGACAGCTGAAAATCCTCTCCTTAATGTGTTCGAGTCACTCATCTGGTACAGTTTTATTTTTAAAGGGAATTCCTGGTATGAATTTCAGCACATCCTACAAGTGAGGGACTAATCCCTTTCAAACATAACACGTATTTAACCCGGCAGGAATTTATTTTTAAAATGTAGATGCCCAAATGCTGCATTAGTAAACACAGCATAAACACAGGACTGGAATGTATTTATGCATTCAGCTTTATAAAACCAAAAAGAGATGATGATGAGCAATTGTACAGAGAGAAAAGCTGTGGTGTTTTTCTGGATGCTTAATCTGCTCTTTTAACCTTTCCACATTTTGCAGGCGAGCTGATTTTGTCAGTGACTCTGGCAGAGCAGGAATGGATGTAATTGAACATCAGTTAATTAATTCCTAATGGGATTTTTTTTTCCCCTTACTCTTTATTGTTCATCTGGTTATGTGCTTGTGGAAGCTCTCGAGTTGCATGTAATGGCATTATTGGGGTCTGGGGAGCTCCTGGAGCTGCTCCAGAGCTGCTGCTTCCAGCAAAAAGGCTCTGAGAGCTTTTGGGTATCCTGGAGTTTCTGAAGTATTAAACAGGAGAAAAGCCACATATAAACATCAGTTCTGTATAAAAGGATCTATTCTAAAAGCCATTAGGAAAAAAAACTTTAGGAGTCAGCACAGGGGATGTCTTTCAGATGTCACCTAACTTTCAAATGTTTCCTGTAAGTGAGGCTGTTCTCCTTGAGTATTGTCACGACACTCTGTATGAAAAACATTATTTTACTATAAAAATCAGCAGAAAAGGAGTACAAGGCCATTCCATGTGATTTTTAATTCATATTGAGCTTCTAATTAGCACCAACGTTTTCCAAGGAAACCCTGTAGTGCTGGATGTGCTGTTCCCCTTTCATGCCATGTCATGTCTGAGATAATGAGTTTTTGTAACGAAATAAAACACTCAACCCAACAATTGGATCAAAAGCCAGGAGGGGAGGGTTGGATTCCCATCCTGACCTTGCAGCTCGCTCAGCTTCAAGGAAGGTAAGTTCATGTGCCTGGAAATCATTTCAGCCTCTCAACGAGGTGCCCTTCATCTGCTCACAAACCCACGATGTGAATACCTGGGAAGTTCAGGAGTATTATTTGGGAAATAAACCAGCAGCAATAATCAGCCACACTCCAGGATGAACACACAGCGTGGAAAGGAGCACTTCTGATTGTTGATGCAYATTTTARCAGGTTGGTTTGTTTTTTTTAAAATATAAATGTGTTTTCCTCCACACAGTCAGTGAGTAAGCATTGCCAAAATACAGAAATTGTTGGGGTTTTGGGTGCAGCTCAGAGGTTCCTTCAGCATTCAGTTCACACTCACTCTTCCAAAAAAAAATTCCTGCAGGAATCTCCTTTACCTGCTGCCATGGAGGGGAGGGGAATTCCTGGCAGCTGGGAAGTGCTCCTGGATGTACAACTCATACCTTCTCCTCCTGTTCACCCTATAAACTCTCAGCCTTTCCCTCTCAGCCTCAGGATCCTCCAGGATCCCATCCCACCTGAGGCTTTCACCTGGCTGAGCACAAAGACCTTCCCCTGCCCCTCTGGAACCCAAAGTGCTGCAAGCTGATGCTGCAGCCTCGTTTATTTTTGCATCTTCCTGCTTCCTCCCTGCAGCGTTTTGGGCTGGGTCAGGGTTCCTCCCAGGAGGTGGGGTTGGAAGCTCTGGAGGGGAGTGGGCCCGCTGCTCTCTGCTTTTGTGGTGTTGTTTTCCTGTTAAAATGAGAAATGCTGTCAGCAAAAAGGTACTTTCCTGATTATTTCATAGAACAAAAATAAAATGAGGCAGCTGCTTGCTGTGCCTTAATCTACAGGAAAAAGAGTAGTGGCCCAAAATTATTATTTTAATATATATATATAKGATTTATATTTATATATCTATATTTAATATATATGGGAAATATATATTTTTCCGATTGGCCAACATAGGGATTGTCACACCTTTAAAATATATTTATTGAAGCTGTTAATGCATTAACAGCATTTCTGCACTTGCACTCAAGTTCACTGTGTTTGCCTGACTCAGTTTAAGCAGGAAATAGTTTCTGAGTTGTTGGGGATTTTTAAAAAGCTGTCATCCATTAAACAGTGAGCCATGTGATTTTTTTTTTTTTTTAGCACAATTTTCTGGAAACTTTCAGGCACTTTTTGTACCAAAATAGTGGAAACGAACGGAACAATTCCCTTACACAGAAAATTTTTGGAAATCACTTTTCTTTTCCTGTAGTTTTACCAACCACCCACCACATAGATCACACTCCAATGGAAGGGTGAATATTGAAATATCCAGTGAATATTAACAGCATCCCGAATCCCGGGCAGTCTGTGGGATTCTCCACTCCCCGGCAGGTGCCTTGTGCCTCCTGCTGCTGACTCGGGGTACTTACACGTGTTCCATCTCTGGGATAAATTTGTACCTCTGGAGGGAAATTGGGTATAAACAGGGGAAGGTTTGGAGAGGAAGGACAGATTTGTCTTTACAAACAAGCACTGGATCTGCTGGTAGATAAAACCAGCACTGAGAGATAAAAGGAACAATGGGAAGGATTCCACTGGTTGATGGATGGAAAAGAAGATATTTGTCTTTACAAATAAACTGTAGGATTGCTGAGAAATGGAACTGGATATTGAAAGGTGAAAGAAACAAAGGGGGAAACCCATCAATTCCATAAGAACTAAAAATTAAAAGGGGGGGTTATATGTTAAAGGGGAATCTTTAGGTATGAGGCATTCACGGAAGTCTGTACCTCTCAAGTATCTCAGGGAATGGGGAAAGAGAGAGGGAAATCAGGATAAAAAATTGAGAGACCCCATGGGAAATGCCCCATGGCCTCTCCCTTTATTCCAATAAAATAAAAKGACTCCTCTGTCWCYTTTTTGGACATAAACCTCTGGCGTTTGTGGATTATTTTTTCTAGCAGTTTTAAAGCACCACCGGTGGTTTCCTGSTGCRTTTCCTCACCTGCCCTGGCGGTGSTGGCACTGGTGGCACTGGTGGCACTCCTGCCTGGTGGCTTCTTCCTCCGTGCTGGTGGCTTCGTGCCAGGCTCTGCTGCTGCTGAGGGGGGGTCCCGCCGCCCCCTGCCCACCTCCCTGTGCTGCCCGAAGGGAACAGCCCTGCAATGGCCTGGCAGGAGCAGGGCAGGGAAATTCAGCAGCCTCCCTCCTGTCTGCGACCCCTCTGCAGCTTCCCTCCCTCCCTGCGAGCCTTCCCCCTCCATCTCCCCTCACCTTCTCCCTCCTCCTCACCTTCTCCCTTCTCCTCTCCTCCCCTCAGCTTTGTCCCCTCCATCCCAGCGCCTTTCCCCGGCCCTTCCCTCCCCGCGGCTCGGCGAGGTCTCCAGGGCAGCGGTGGCACAAGGGACAAGCCTGGACTGGCCTCCTGGGAGCAGCTGCCCTGCCCTTGGCCCCTGGAGGGGCTGGGCTGGGCTGTCCCTTGTCCCTTGTCCCTTTTCCCTCATCCCTCCTCTCTTGTTCCTTGTCCCTTGTCCCCTGTCCCTTATCCGTCATCCCTTGTCTCTTGTCCCTCATCCCTTGTCCCTCATCCCTTGTCCCTCATCTCTTGTCCCTCATCTCTTGTCCCTCATCTCTTGTCCCTCATCCCTTGTCCCTCGTCCCTTGTCCCCGTCCCTTATCCCTCATCCCTTGTCTCTCACCTCTCATCCCTTGTCCCTCATCCCTTGTCATTTGTCCCCCGTCCCTCATCCCAAGCAGTGCAGCCCCGAGTTGCTGCAGGATTTGCAGGGGAAGCCCCAAACCCCAAATCATCTCAGGGAGAGCAGCTCCCACCCCTTCCCCTCCCCTCAGCCCTGCAAATCAAGGTGCTGAGGGAAACTTGTCTCTTCCTTTCCTTCCCCCTTCCCCGTTTCCTTTCCTCTTGCCCAGTCCGCCTTTCCCTTCCCCTCCCTCCCCACCTTCACTCCCACCAGAGCAGTGAAAGCTCCGTTCCTGAGGCAGCAACACCTCTCAGAGGTTTTTGGGGCTGCTGCAGCCCTGCCCTCGCTGCTGGGTGTTGGTGACAAGAGCTGTCAGACCCTGGCAGCGAGGGGAGATCAGCACATCTCCTCCTCCAGGTGGAAATCATTGCTAAGAACTCCAGCAACAGCTGCTGAGCTCCTCTTACTCCTCCTCTCCCCGGGAATAACGAGTTCCATCCTTTCTGGGTGCTTTCTCCTCCTCCTCCCTTCCTTCCTGTTCAGATGTGGAGCTGCTGGTGGCACTGGGACAGGGGGTGGCATCAGGCTCCTGCTCCCACCCACGGTCTCATATTTAATATCCACTAAATATTACCAGGGGCTGGCACTGATGGTGATTGCTGATGCTGGACAGCAGCCAGAAGGTCCCCAAAGCCTGCCTGTGGATAAAAGGGATGGTGGCACAGGACAGGGGACAAGGAAAACAGCAGCAGCAGTGATGGGGTGTAAATAATTCATCCAGGCTGGGGAGGGAAGCGTGGCATTTTTTGGACAGCAGCTGAGGGACGGGGATTACTTGTTGCTAATGACAAGTGGTGGCTGCTGTTAATTTTATTATGATAAAACCTGACTCGCCAGCCAGAATTAGAGCCCAGTGGGAGCTGCTGGCCTGAGCTGCCTGTGAAGAAAATCATCTTCTGACAGCTTTTCCCTGGAATGCCRGGACAGGTAGGAGCAGTGTTCTCCTGCCCCTTCTGCTGCTGCAGGGGGCTGGGAGCTGGGGTGCCCCTGGAGCAGATTTTCAGGGTAACCCATCCCCAGGCCAATTCTGGAGCACTTCTTCCACTTTGAATACAACTACACTGAGAAATTTCTCTGAATTTCCTAATTTAATGTGCCACAGAGGCACAGGAGCTGTGTATGGATCTACACATGGGCCACTAAGGGAGCCTTGTGAATTGGTGTTGTGGGGGCTGCAGGCTCAGTGTGAACAAGGAAAGGAGAATCAGCCCTGAGCCTTGCCCATGCAAGCAAAATGTGCATCAGAATTGGGATTTTTTTTTTCTTTAAAACAGGTTAAAAAAGAAGCAGAATATGAAGCATCAATATTCTTCCAGCGTTTGCTTTGTCTTGTGCACCCTTGAGCAGGTGTGCTCTGTAAACCAGACTTTTATGGTTCAGATTAGGGACAGAATCGTTGACATTTTATTAAGGAGAGGTAATTAGAGGGACGAACACAGATTGAATCAGAGGATTGCAATCAGAGCAACAGCTTGGAGGAAAGCCCTGGACTCCTCGCAGTGAATTGTGAAGCAGCTGAACGGAGCTGGGGCAGTCAGGAAGGTGGGGAGGAGGTACCAGGCAGCTCCTTGCCAGCTGCCAGCCTGTTTTCCTGGGAAATGGCCATCCAGAGATGAGGATCCAGCCAGTTTAACCTCCTGGTGTTCACCAGCCCAGTGCCCAAACTGGGAATCACTCCAGGATTGATGATCCAGCTTGGATCATCCTGCTGGAGCAAAGCTGCTTTTCAGCACCTGTGGTTCCTCCTGCAGCACACCACACAGAATTTAACCTCCCCAAAAAGCTGCTCCTTGTTTCCCATTCCTTCAGGAGCATCCCAGAGGTGGCACAGGC
>CADDXX010000553.1:531725-543396 GCA_902810485.1 Alauda arvensis | reverse complement strand
ATGATTTCTGAGTTCAGTCCTTTATTCATACTGGTTTTGGTATCATGAAATCAACCAGGTTCTCAAAGAAACAGTTCACTATCATGACTAAACCTCTGCTCCTCATTATTGCTTGATTTAATTTCAGTCGCTGCAGGAAATTTTAAGTTAGTTTAGAGGAAAGGGCCCCAGTGGGACGAGCCCCTTATAAGTAAAGGGAGGCGGTTTCTCTTYAACATCACCAGAGCCTTTGCTAAGCTAGGCAGTTCTGACCCATCAGTGTTCTAGCGAGATTTGTGTCATTAGCCTTCTTTGAGTCTTGGAGAAGCCACAGGGTTAGGGTGTGCTGGGAGATTTCCATCCCAGCCACCCTGGGATCCCTGTCCTGCTGAAACTGAGGATATTCCCACCTCTGATGGAGGCCGTGGTGGGTGGGCTCAGTGCCAATAATGCCAAGAGGAGTAGGGCTCTGAAAGTGTCAGCCTCTGAGCATGAAGTGGTCTGCCTSAGGACCTGGGAATCCTTAGGAGATGGTGTGCAGTAGAATTACCTGGTTTAGGTTGGTGTGCTGCTAAGATCATTGTCACACAGACGGAGCAGGGCAGGAGGGACACACGGATCATTGTCACACAGACGGAGCAGGGCAGGAGGGACACACGGGATCATTGTCACACAGACGGAGCAGGGGGGACACACGGGATCATTGTCACACAGATGGAGCAGGGGGGACACACGGGATCATTGTCACACAGATGGAGCAGGGGGGACACACGGGATCATTGTCACACAGATGGAGCAGGGGGGACACGTGGGGTCATTGTCACACCGAACCTCGGCCACAGCAGAAGCTTCTCTCTGCCCCAGGAGCTGTGAGGAATTCGGGCTGGAGAAAGGACATTGGGGACAGACATCGCTGTCAACTCAAAGGCAGAAAGAGAAGATCCCCCATGGAAAGGCAGAAAAAAGGGAAAGGTTTCAGAAAACATCTTGCAGCTGGGAGAAATCCTCCACCATTCAGAATTTTAGTTTGACAGATTGTGTTTGCACCACCCCCAGCTGAGTGTTCCAACCACTGAAGGCATCTGATAACCATGGAGACATCTTCCTGTGGTCTCACCTGGACCAGCCAGTGACAGAGATGCAGAGATAATAAACATTTCCAAAGGAAATGTGTTTTAGTGCCTTCTGAGGTGCCTCAGAACCAGGTCAGTGCCGTGGTTCTGAGCATGGAGATGTTGCAGGGGAATTCAGTTCAACTATTCAATATATAGTTGAACTTTAAAAAAAAAAAAAACCAAAAACAGTTACAATAAATTTCTTTCTGTCCTCCCTGCTGTGCTGCGGGCTCTGGGCTGGTCTGGGAGCTGCCAGGACAAAGCCCTGCCTGTGGGAATGCAGAGGAGGCAGAGCCAGGGATCCCCCACATCTGTGGGCACTGTCCCTGCCTGGCACACAGGCCCTGCAGGCTGGCACAGCTGTCTCAGGACCTGATCCAAGGCTCAGGATATGGCTCTGTGCTCTCTGCAGGAAATTTAGGATCAAGCTAGCTTCACCTCAGAGTTCCAGCACTTCTGGAATGCCTGGCTGGGGCTCTGCCCGTGCCAGGACACTCTGAGCTGTCTGTTCTGCTGTTGACACATCAGGTAAATTCATTTCCCCTTTGTTAACAAATACTCTCCGAAGTGGAATACCAAATTAAATACAATTTGCTTTATTTTGTAGCAAATAACTATGGGTTTCTTTGCAGGGAAAGYAGTGGGGATGGCTCATTACAATACCTGCAGCCCAGCCAGGCTCAATCATGCTTTCCTTGTAAAAGTAATTGGATTAAATAACAGGTGAGCAAAAGGAACAGTAGCTCCTATCAAATATCTGTACCCAGTGAGCAGACACTGCCCTAGGCTAAACTTTGTTATCCTATAGCACAATCTCCCTTGCTTGGAACAGAACTGTCTTGTTTTTCTTCAGTTTTGTCAGAAAATGTCAACTCGTTTTCCTTCTTTTTTTCCCTGCTGCAGTTCACTGTACCTTGTAGCCACCCCTGATTATTCCTCTGGTGGTATCAGGGCCACACAGGGCAAACAGCAGGAAAAATCAATCCTGAGAAAGAAAATAAAAATTACATTTCACTTTACAGTGCTACAAGGGGGAGAACAAGAGGTGGCTCTGCTGCAGCCAAGGCTTTGAGACACAACAGACTCCTCCAGGGAGATTGGGCACGAACTTTATTTCTACAGAAAACCGGGAATGGCTCTGCTGGGGACAAAGGGGACAGCACCCAGCAATGAGCAGTACATAGGAACAACACTAACCAGCAACAGCAGAGCGGATTTGGAAGGATGAAGGTGCCCTGCCCACACCTGTCTCTTGCTGTGTTCTCACTTTGCTGCAGTTTTTTCAGGATAAATCAGAGGGTGAGCAGCGGGGAGGGCTGAGGATGAAGACGAGGCACAGGGAGGGGACACTGCTGGTGCTGCAGGCTCACACCCAGGCCTGGAGCTGGGTGTTGCAGCCCCTGGCACAGCACGGAGCCCCCTCCCCACAGCGGCACCAGCGGCCCCCCTTGTAGAGGGCCAGGCTGTAGGGCTGGAAGCACACCAGGAGCTGCAGGCGCCGGGCCAGGCTGCAGTAAATGGCCATGGCCACCACCAGCAGCGGGGACATGATGACAAAGCCCAGGATGATGAGGGCAGAGGAGCTGTTGTCGTCCAAGATGCTCTTGCAGTAGCGGGCAGAGGAGTGCAGCACCTGAGGGGAGAGTGAGGCAAAAGAAGCAGGGTGATTCAACTGGAAAAGAGCTCCAAAAGTCCTGCTTTAAATCCACTCTGCCAGGGCCACCTCTGTCATGTGGCCTGATGGTTCCAGCTGAGAGGAATGACAGAGTTGTCTTTACAAACAAGCAGTGGATCTGCTGGTAAATAAAACCAGCACTGAGAGAGAAAAGAAACAATGGGAAGAGTTCCACTGATTGATGGATGGAAAAGAAGATATTTGCCTTTACAAACAAACCCTGGGTTTGCTGATAAATTAAACGGGATACTGAAAAATGAATGAAACAGTGGGAGAAACCCATAAATTCAATAAGCATTAAAAATTAAAAGGGTGCTTATGCATTGAATGGGGATCTTTAGGTATGAGGCATTCTGGGAAGTCTGCACCTCTCAAGTACCTCAGCCAGCAGGGAATGAGAGAGGGAAATGTAGCCAGGAAATTGGGATAAAAAGGCTGCATCCTCCAAAAATTAGAGAGACCCCAGGGGAAATGCCCCATGGCCTCTCCCTTTATTCCAATAAAGTAAAAGGACTCCTCTGTCTCCTTACTCAATAGAAAGCAGAAAACCCCACCAGAGCCCAGGAAGGACTGGGAGCTCTGGAGCTCAGGTTGGCAGCTCTCAGTGACAGAAATCCCAGGGAAGAGAGAAATATTGTGAAATTCAAATGCAAACAGCAATTCCATCAGGGCAGGGAATGTGTTCACTTCACCGGGCACCTCTGCTTGGCACTTCCACGGGGACATAACTTTATTGCCCAATTTCCTACAGTACCTGTTAGGGCCACTTCTCACCTGGGGCTCAAAGGAACCCTGCCCTTGAGGAGTGGCACTTACCTGGGAGTGGCACTGGAAGCCAAAGTAAATCACCACAATGGTAGGAAGCAGCACAATGGTGAAGATGACAAACATCAGGAGCAAATTCAGGAGGAAGACCAGGGAGTTCATGGTTCCTATCACCAGGGTCCATGCCAGGCAGCACCAGGGGCTGCGAGACTCCCTGGGAAGGAGCTGTTCATCCATGTCATAGGGGGGGAGCCCAGGGATCATCYGAGACTTTTCCAAGAGGATTTCTGCTCCAAAGTCCTCAGGGTCCTGGCCAGACATCCTTTGAGAAGATCCACCAACCCACGCTCTCATCCAAAAATATTTCCTTGCTTCTGGTATAACAATGCTGGAAAGGAACTTGCAGAGGCTTCTTCTGCCTCTTCCACACGTGACCAGGAGCCCTTAAGCAGAGGTCATCATGGAGCAAGCAAGGAAAGGTCTCTTTGGGCCCCCTGCTCCCCCAGGACCTGCTCAGCACAGTTTGCTTCCTTCAGATGCTTTTCCAGATCCCAGCCTCAGTCCCAAAGTAGATTTGCTGGAAGTTTGGCAGTAGCTTTTATTTTGGTTTAGAATCCAGAGTTCTACTGAATTTGCTGCTGTTTTTCCCAGGATTATGATCCCAAGAGGTCCCAAGGGGTTGCCGTGGTAGCTGTGATGGGCTGCTCAGAGGGCTTCAGTGTCCTCCTYCACCTTTGAGCTCAGCTGGGTGTTCAGGATGTCAGCCTCGGGTGTTCAGGGTGTCAGGCTTAGGCACCCACAGGCAGTTCCTTGTCTTCAAAATCACCTTTCCATGCTCTTCACGCTGTATCCAAGCAAATATTCCTGCCCAAGTCTCATCCAAATGAGGTGAGCAGTGGAAATAAAGAACAGCAGCTGTTTCCCAGTCTCTGGAGAGCTCCCTCCCCATGCAGCAGAGATGGGAGCAGTGTGTGGTGGTGTCACTGCTCTCAGCTGCCAGCAGTCACAGCCACTCACACCCAGCAGTGTCATCCCTTCTGAGGCAGCTCAGCTTTGCTCTGTTTACAGAGCAGCCTCAGCTCCTGGCCAGTCCTTCCCAGATGTCTCCCTGTGGATGGGATTGAACACGCTGCTCCTGAGAGCCACACCCCAACCATGCATCCCCAGGTCAAGATGGTCCCTCTCCAACTTTAATTATTCTGCCTCTGATTCATTTTCTAAAATTCCTCTCTAGATTAAAAAACAACAACAACAACAACAACAACAAAAACCTTAGAGAAACTGATAATAATCACCGTATTCCTCAGAAATCATCTGTTCCCTGCAGTTATTGTTCACAGAACATATTGATATTCTCGTAGAGGAGGTACAGCAATTATCAATTAGTTCATCTCATAAGATCAGTATTATTTAAGAATTTCACTGACGTCTTCATGCCTATGTAGCCTCCAAGATACAGTGGCAGTAATAAGAGAGAGATAATTTAAAATACAGAGAGAAACAACCTCTAAATCAGACAGCAGAGTGTGACAAGGAAACTGTTCCTTCCCTGAGCTCTTGGGCTGGATGGCTCTCAGGGGAGTTTGCAGGGCAGCAGCCTCCACTCACGCTGCAAAATGTGAAATCTCTTCTCAGATCTGTCCAGACATCCCGAGGGAAATAAGTGCTGGCTCCATCCTGTTTTCAGTGCTGCACAGGCCAGAGACAGTGTTAATAATAAAGTCTGAAACCGTGCAGGAAGCCATAAATGTGACAAGTGGCAGGGAGCTCAGAGAGTCTCTGCCTGGCTAAATTCTGCTTAAAGACATAACATTTTTCAAGCTTGATTTATGCCTTTGAAGTGGAAAAAAGGACAAGTCACACAAACAGAAAGAACCCAATCCAAAACTATGGGAAGAGGAATCAATTTTAGGCTTTAAACTATGGAAAGATTAACTCAGTGCTGGGCAATTAAAAATCCTAGAGCTGCTTTTACCATCTGCTGCTGATGGCACAGGGGTGTGGTGAAATGCAACTCGAGCATTCATAAAAGTGCCATAAATTCTAAGAAGTTTTGCTAAATCCAGTGAAACTTCTCAAAGTTCTTTTGCAATAAAGAAAACTTATTTTAACCTTTTAAGGGAGGTCTGAAATTTGTGTTCTTATTTTCTACACATTTTACCAATTCTTGTAATAACCAAGTGAACTTTGTGTCAGACAAACCTCAGCGATATGAAGAAAGATTCCTCTCAAATTCTGTGAAATTTCCACATTCTTAACTTCCCAAAAGTGGGGAAGATCTTGATGATGGAGCAGTTTATAACAGGAGCATCAGTGCTTTGAGAAGCTGGAACTGGTGACAATTAAAGAGCATCAGAAAAATCCATCAGTTCTCTGACGCCAAGGACTGCTGCTCCCAAGGAATCATCTGGCAGCACCATCTTGTGGTTTGCTGCAGTTCACAAAAATTCGATTTATGTCTCCCATTCTCTCACCCTTCCAGGATGCTGTAAGGTTTGTTATCCACTATGGAGCCCTTCCAGGCACTGAAAACAACACCAAATCTTCTCACATTGGTGGTTTGACATAGCCCAAAGTCCCAAATCCCTCATTGAGCTGTAGGAACGCACACTCCAAGCAGCCCAGCTCCTTTTTGCAGGGAATTTTGGCTGCAGCTCCGTGGTACAATGCCACCACACCATGTGTGGCTACTCCCAGCTGAGCTGAGGGTTTTGGCTGGTTTGGGTCACACCTCGTGTAGTTGATGAGGGCGTCGTGGTCACTTGAGAGGGCTGGGATCAGGTAAAGGTTCTTCACCCAGAGGGTGAAGGTTTCTGGTGACCACAGACTTGAGCAGCCGGAGCTGAGCATGGGGAGGTTTAGGTTGGGTTTTGGGAAAGGTTCTTCCTCCTGCGGGTGCTGGGGCACTGCCCAGACTCCCAGGGGAATGGGCACAGCCCCAAGAGCTCCAGGAGGGTTTGGACAACGCTGCCAGGGATGTGCAGGTTGGGATTTTGGGGTGTCTCTGCAAAGCCATGGGCTGGACTGGATGATCGCTGTGGCTTCTTTCCAACTCAGGATATTCCGTGATTCCACGGCTGTCCTCAGGCTGGGGCAGAGGATGCCCAGCACGGAGAAAAGCCACTGTGCTGCGGGAGAGGAGCCGGGGGAGGCAGAAAGGCTGGGGAAGAACCTGAAAAAGGGCCGGGGAAGGACGGGGGAAAGGGCTGGGGACAGAGGAAGGACTGGAGGAAGGCATGGAAGAACGAGCGGGAAAGATCAGGAGAAGGAGCTGGGGAAGGACCGGAGGAAGGACGGGGAAGGCTCGGGGCATGATCAGAGGAAGAACCAGGGGAAGGAGCTGGGGAAGAACCAGGGGAAGAACCAGGGGAAGGAGCTGGGGAAGAACCGGGGGAAGGACCGGCGGGAGGGCCGGGGGGAGGGCCGGGGGAAGAACCGGAGAAAGGACCGGGAGAAAGGCTGGAGGAAGGACCGGAAGAAGGACTAGAGGAAGGACCGGGAAGGCTCGGAGGAAGGATCAGAGGAAGAACCAGGGGAAGGACCGGGGGCAGGACGAGAGGAAGCGGCGGGGGAAGGTCCGAAGGAAGCCCGGCAAGGCTCGGGTGCCGCCCCGGAAAGCGCCGTGCCGCAGCCATGGTGGTGCTGAGCGCGGCGCGCTGGGTGCGCAGCCGCCTCTCGGATCGCTTCTGGAGGGTGCAGGAGGTGCTCAAGTACGCGCGGGTGAGTGAGGGGTCCCCTGGCCACCCCCGGCTCCGCCCTGTCCCCGCATGCCCCTGTCCACAGCCCTGGCACTGCCCCGCCTTGTGCCCCTTGCAGGGTCCCGAAGCGGAGGATGCTCCTGGATCCCTGAAAGTGCCCCAGGGCTTGGAGCAGCCTGGGACAGTGGGACACGGGCAGTGAGAGGTGTCCCTGCCCATGGCAGGGGGTGGCACTGGGTGGTCTTGGAGGTTCCTTTCCACCCAGACTATTCTGCGATTCTGTAGTTAATTCGTGCTGTAAATTGATCTGTAGTTAATTAAATGAAGCGTGCTGGAGGCTGTGCTGATTGTGTTTCCTTCTTGAGTGTTTTTTCTTTCTTTGTTTTTCTGCACTAAGAAGCTGGGGAAATAATTAATCTTGTTCTCACGTGCGTTTTGAAATGGGATTTCTGCTGAAGTTCAAGCTAAGTGCTGAGGCTAGGGAAGAACCTTTCTCAAGGGCATCCTAGGTTGCATATCTTGTTGTAATACTGGGATAGAAAAAGTTGAAGGAAGTGAGAATACTTTGGTTTTGTAGCACCTAAGATGCCCACAGTACCAGTTATTTCTGGTGCAGCATTGGCTGCTTTTTTCTGTGTTGTGTTAGGTGGATGTCAGAAAACAAATTTCTTCCTTTTTTCTTTTTTTCCCTCCGTTTGACAAATCAGAGGCTCCTGCCCCATCCCTGTGTTCATACAGACACAACTGAGGGGAGCTCAGGAATGAGAATAAATGTGAATTCAGGATGAAAGCACTGGCCATGATTTAGTGATTGCCTTTCCCACAGAAGCACAGCCCAAAGTGAGGCTTGGTTTTGCCTCTCCCAAACTGAGATTTTACCACCCTGCTCCAACTCCTCAGCTTCAGGTTTTCCATTATGAAAACCAAGGAAAGAATATTTTCCTTATGTTAGAGGGTGCTTGTGAAGGGTTGACTGATCCTCATTATGGAGAGCTGTGGATGCAAACGAGTTTTATTAGTGTTATATCATTAAATCTAATGGAATGAGACCATCCTGGTGTTTTTTTCCAGCATTTTCGTGGCAGGAAGAACCGCTGCTACAAGCTAGCAGTGAGGAGCGTCCGCAGGGCTTTCGTGAGGTCCACCAAGGCCAGGAAGGAGAAGAAGAGATTCCTCAGAGCGGTAAAGAGCCAAATGTTGGGTGGAAACATCAAAAGGGGGGCAAGGCAGAAGTGAAACAGCTGCTCATTTTTTACTGAGGGGGTTTCCTTTAAAAGCAGTGGGTGAAAAGTAGGAGTTTAAGGCAGTGTTTTCCTGCTGGGTGTTCCTGTKGGTGCCTTCCAGCTCAGGATATTCCATGATCCTGTGAAAATGTTACATTTCGTAAGTGTGAGCAGACTAGCATGGCAAAGGGTTTACTTTTAAAGTATTTTATTGTGCAAAATACTAATTTTTTACACCTTCAGCTCTGGATCACAAGGATTGAAGCAGCTTCCCTTGAACATGGTTTGAAGTACCCAGCCTTCATAAGCAACCTGGTCAAGGTAAGGATGTGGCTTGGAGGATAATTACTTACTAAAGTAGAGTGATGAAAGGCAGCCTGCTTGTGAAAGCAGTTTCATCCACTTCAGAAACTCAGTTCTGACATAAACTTGATTCTCTTCCCTATATGGATTATTCCCTTTTATCCTGGTGAACATTGTGGCTCAATCTCATGTTCTGTCCCCAAAATTTAGGAATGAGACTTTTAAAATGATTTTTTGTGGGCATTCAGTGACAGCTGTTTTTTTTCCTTTTACTTCAAGAAATTTAAAAACATGAAGCTTGGATTAACAAAAAAACCCCAAAAACTTAAGAAATCCTTATTCTTTTCACTATCTTTGTGATTTGGTGAGCATGGAGAGTGCAGAGGCTTGGTGCCATTGTCCCTTGTTTTTAAAACATGCTGGGAATTTGTTTCTATTTGTTGATTGTGTTTTAATTTGTTTGAGCTGAAACAGATGTCATGGATTAACCTGGAACATGTGGCCTTGAGCAAAATTAGAGATTTATCTTTAGTTCTTTGGTTTCTACCAGTAAAACTTTGGAGGAAGTGTAAATAATTTTTACATGGTGGGTTAATGAGACATCCATGGCCTGGGAGTGTCTGACAATCTTTAACAGCTCCAATTTGCACAGAGTAGAACAAAGTTAATCCAGATTAAGACCTCAGGTCTTAAACCTTAAGAGTGTTTAATGACACTTAATAAAGAGTGTTTATATAAACAGTAAAGAGTGTTCATTATATTTAGTAAAGAGAGATTAAGCATTGAAGTGTTATTCCTAAAAATCACAGTCCTTAACCAAATTTTCTTGCCTTTAGTCCCAGGTGGAGCTGAACAGGAAAGTTCTGGCTGACTTGGCTATTTATGAGCCAAAGACATTCAAGTCCCTGGCAGCTTTAGCCCAGAGGAGGAGGCAGGAAGGGTTCCTGGCTGCCCTGGGAGATGGAAAAGAACCAGAGGGGATATTTTCACGTATTGTGCACCACCACTATTGATATCAGAGTCTGTGTGTATGTTGTAGAAACAGAGATTTGATTGTGAAGCAAACCTGCCGTGGGACTGCTGCTGAAAATGTGGAACAAATCCTCTAAGCATCGTGTGGGGAGGGAAGCTTCTTGATGGGTTTTTCCCTGTGTTGTTGTCACTGAAACCTGTTAAATTGAAAGCACACTTCAAGGTTAGCAATCAGGCCATACTGTGACTTAAAAAAAGTTGGTTTTTTTTTTTTTTTTTTTTGGTGACTGCTAGTAGAAAAAAAAACCCCAATTTGTGTGGTGAATTCTGGTGTTGAATGGGGAAAACACAGCTGGGATGGGGAGGAGATGTTTACCCTCCCTGGGTGTTAAGGACACATGTAGTTTGTACTTTTAAAGACTTAATAAAGACATTTTTATTGATAACTGCTATGGGGAAACAATTTGTGGTAATTTTGGTGCTTCAATGGGAAAATACAGCCAGAGATGGAGTGAAGGCAGAATGTCGACGTTCACACATGGCCCCTGTATTAAGGACACGCATAGGAACTTAATAAAGGTGGKKTTTTTTTTTGTGATTGTTACGGAGAAACAGTTTGTTGTGGTGAGTTCTGCCGCTGCCCAGCAAAAATCCAGCCCAGAGTGGGGGGGACATGTCAGCCCTCAGACGTGAGCCCCGGCAGCCCCCAAGCGAAGCACATACAGAGCCAGTTTTGTTAAAGACTTGATAATAAACATATTTTTGTTGGTAACTCCTAGACTGAAACAATTTGCGTGATGAAATTCTAGCGCTGCACAGGGAAAACCCAGCCGGGGTGGGGAACGGCACGTCGGCCCTCATGAACATCGGTGAGCCCCAGGTTAAGGACACACATGGATTTTTTACGGAGTTAACAAAGGTATCCAGCTCGGTAAACGTTCCAGCCCCGCTCACGCCGCGCCCCGGGSCTCTGAGGGCGCCGTGGCCCCGCCCGGTCCGGATTCCCGACCGCTGCGTCACCGCGCGAGACCCGGGCGGCGTCCTGCATCACGGCCCCTCAGCCAATCAGCGGCCGTGGCCCCGCCGCGCTCCACCAATCGGCGTCTGGCGGATGTGGGTTGGGGGGAAGAAGAAGGAGCGCGGAGCCAGCGAGGCGGCGGCACAAAATGGCGGCGGCGGGTGGCGGCGGCCCCGCGGGCCCTCAGGCGGCTGGCGCGGCTCCCACCCCGGTGCCGGGTCCCGGCGCGGTGCTGATCGGCGACCGGCTCTACTCGGGCGTGCTTATCACGCTGGAGAATTGCCTGCTGCCCGAGCACACGCTGCGCTTCACACCGTCCATGAGCAGCGGCCTGGACCCCGACACCGAGACCGAGCTGCGCGTCACCGGCTGCGAGCTCATCCAGGCGGCCGGGATCCTGCTGCGCCTGCCGCAGGTGGGGCTGGGCGCAGGCGGGGAGGGAGCGGGAACTCAGCGGGGCCGGGCCGGGCCTTTCCTTCTGCGGGCCTCCACGTCCCGAGTAGCGGCCCGCGGTTACCGGCCAGGCAGGCCGCGGGGGCCGCCCGATATTTGGGGCTCAGTCCGGGCCTCCGCGGCCTTCCCCGGCTGCCGGAAGCCGGTGGTGTCAGCGCTTTTCTGCGCCGCCTCTTTGAGAGCATCGGGGATTGTACAAAGATGAGTTTCTTCAGGCTCCTTTGGAGTCATGGTGACATCGGGAAGGTTTTTGTTTCCCGCAGAACTTGAGGCCAAACAGCTTCGTTGCTCTCTGAGCGTAAAACTTTCCAGGCATCTTCCGGCTGTATGCAAATCATGACGTTATTAGATTTCCCCTCTCTTTCCACGCCCAAAACGCGAATTTTTTTTTTCTGGCGTACCTTCATAACTTTCAATTTTATGGGGTTTGGGGTTTTTTTTTTGTTTGTTTGTTTTGATACGGGTTTTTG
>CADDXX010000553.1:499956-531630 GCA_902810485.1 Alauda arvensis | reverse complement strand
TGGTTTGGGTTTTCGTTTGGGTTTTTTGTTTGTTGGTTTTTGTTTGGTTTTTAATTAGTTACTTAAATAGTAATTCCAGGGTTTTGTTAAGCTACGATTGAACTTCCTCCTATGTTTAGTTCATCTTCTGGGTCTTAAATCTATTAAAGTTTCTCTTTGGAATTGGTAGTTTTGTTCATGCCTGTTGTGATAATCTCTTCTTTTAGGTGGCTATGGCTACAGGACAGGTGCTATTCCAGCGCTTTTTTTATACCAAGTCTTTTGTGAAGCATTCCATGGAGGTAAGAAGGTCTTAAATGACATTTGTTGCCATATTTATCTTCTGATCGCTCTTGGCAAATTGTCATCTGTGACGTGATTGGTGTTAGGAGCTAGTCTGGATATAATAGTTGTAGGAAAACAGGATTTTACAAAGCTATTTAATATTAATTGTTGTCAAAGCTTTGGTATTTTCTGCTTTTACCGCCTCTTTTTTTTTTTTTTTGTCATTATCCCTCCTTAACCTGTTGGAGGAGCTCAATTCCTGAACTGGATCTCCTATATTAAATAAAACACTATATTTTATGCTTATTTTTCAGCATGTGTCCATGGCCTGCGTCCATCTGGCATCCAAAATTGAGGAAGCCCCCAGACGCATTCGGGATGTGATCAATGTGTTCCATCGCCTCAGGCACCTAAGGGAGAAAAAGTGAGCTGAGAATTCAGAATTATCTGAGCTGTCTGTGTTGTTTAAATTATTAAACTTCACAACAGCATCATTCCCTGCTGCACAAATCAGGGAATGTTTCAAAGTGATCTTATGAAGTGAGCTGATCTTTTTTAATGAATAAATATTTTTGATGATGTAAATAATGATATTTTTGAYTTACACAACTTAACCTGAGTCTCCTTAGGGGTTAAGGTGATCATCTTACGAGTTTGACCTTGTCTTGCAGAAAACCTGTGCCTCTAATATTGGATCAAGAATATGTGAACTTGAAGAATCAAATAATTAAGGCAGAAAGAAGAGTGTTGAAGGAGTTGGGCTTTTGTGTTCATGTGAAGCACCCTCATAAGGTTTGTACTTTATAAATCCACTCTATAACCAATGTTTTATGTTCTGTGAAGCTTTGAGGCGGCTGCTTGGAAGCTCTGTGGACTGCACATAATAATCAGTGAATTCAGTGAGATTAGTTTCTTACCATCCTGATGTTTTCTTTCTCATTTAAGAGACTCTTACTAATTGGTCTCGTATCACTGCTGAGTGGCGGCGAGGTGGATGCAGGTGCTCAGTATTCCTCGAAGGCAAATTGGAGCAGTAGGTAGCTTTGGTGGTAGAAAACATCACCTGAACTTAGATTCCCCAAGCAGGGAGGAATTTGGAGGCCTGGGGTTGTCATGGTCACTCCTGGTGAGAACATGCTGAGGTATTCAAAGTTCTGTGAGCCAGTTCAAGAATGTGTTAAAACCAGGCTCAGGCTTGGCTAGAAATGAGATAAGGCTAAATATAAAAGTAACAAGTGTCAGAGTGGATGATACCTGAAAGCTGCAGTTAACTCAAATGTTTAAATTGTACCTTAACTGATAAAAGAACGTCCTGTTTCTGTGCCAACACAATTTGGGATCTTGCTCTTTTCTCCTCTAAAAAACTCCCATTCAGAGCCTTCTTTTTGAGCTTCTTGACTTTCACAATTTCCTTTTGTCATCCACCCCAGAGGGCAGCTGTAGTTGGTTAATTGGGGTGAATTTTGCCATTATTCCCCCTCCCTGCAGCCTTGTTTTCCTTCCAAACCAAAGGATTAACCCTCAGAACTAAACAAACCGTGGCACAGTGTTAGGTCTGTTCTCCGCAAGCACTGTCAACTTCACTCACTGCTGATTGCACTTAGCAGCTTTTTCTCCCAGGCTGCAGCTAGAAAAGGATTTGTGAGGTGTTTAGGAGAACAAAATCAATCCAGAAAATCCCTAAATCAAAATCAGTCCTCAAAATCAATCCACAAAATCCCTAAATCAATCTCAGGTGAAGACATGGCCTGGCTGAGTAGCAGGAAGAGCTCAGAAGGTCAGGACTGGTGTGGATAAGCACTGGGGATGGTGCAGACACCTCATGTGCCGTGTTTTAGGCCTTGAAAGAGGATCACAGATGCCTCATGGATGTCCCTCTGAAATAAGCAAGTGGCTCTCCAGATGCTTGTTAATAACTTAATAACCCATATCTTCCAGATAATCGTTATGTACCTTCAGGTATTAGAATGTGAACGTAACCAACACCTGGTCCAGACCTCATGGTAAGTTGATTTTCTTTGTTCTAAGAGACCAGAAGGGGCAGTAGCAGAAATATGTCACTTGAGGCACTGGGCAGCACTGCTTAGCAGTGCTTGGGGCACCCCAGGCAGCTCCACTGTCCTTGGTGTGCCCCAAACTACTTCCCAAATGTTGAACGGCCTCTTAAGTTCAAGGCAGTGTTTTAATGGTAAGGTAGCTTTCCACCATGACTTCTCACTTACCTCCTCTCTGCTCTCGCTTTCCAGCTGAAGGGAAAAGGTTTGGGTGGGTTTAGAGTTGTTCCCCTGGGTTCTTGTTCTTCAGGGAAAACTTGGGTGTAATTCARGTCTGTTCCCAGTGCTGGGAAATGGCTTTTCCTAGGGCCTGAGCTTGATTCCAGATATATCAAAACATCAGCACAGATAAATTTCTTTTATTTATGTGAATAATGCAAGATGTCAGCTTCTAAGACTGGATAGATGGATAGCCTGATTTGTATTTTCCAAGGAATGTTCTCTGCCTTATTGTTCTCATTTAATGAATATTTGCTTGGGGGTGGGAAGCTTCTGTGAAATTCCACACCAAATAATGCTTTTAAACCATAATGCTTTTTAACAATACCAATGGTCTAAAAAAAAACCCAAATCACTTTTAGTGAATCCAAAGACCATATTTCTGCTGACTGAACTGTCTGGTACTGTGACCTGTGTGTAGAGAACCAGTTTTGACTTTTCTTTTCTGTACTCTTTTGATCAAAGGGTAGCCTCTGAGGGTAAGTGACTAAGACTTCTCCTCTGCTGCCCATGGTGCAGGGATAGCTGCCGTCTTCAGTCAACCCAAAGCTCTCCAAAGAGAAGGCTGGCTCTAGACAGGTGGTATATACATGATAGTAGAGTAACTGGCCAACTGCTTCTTGTGCTTATATTTTTATTTTTACTCTGCATTTTTTTATTGTTTGTATATTTGATAACCTGAGTGTTGAAGTTCTGAAATTTATTTTAATGTTCTGTTTTTCTTAACTGTTATAATGCGATGTTTCTTATATGATAAAGCAAATTAAGGTGGGGTTGATACATTAAAAAAGGAATGAATTAACAACAACAACAAAAAAAAGAATAGTTTCCATTTGTAAACTAGTCCATGTGTGAAGCTCGGAGACAAAATGTGGTATTTAGAGACACTTCCCAGAAGCATTGCATGGAGCAGTCGAATAGGAGTTCTGGACTGCCAGGAATCTGCTGGTTATGGAGGGAGGGAATCACCCCACCTGAGAAGGGGGTCAGATGTTACCATAACACATCTGTGTGCTCGTGTTTGTTGCTTCCAGTACCTGAAAACTGGTGGGTATCCAGTATAATTGGTTTTTGAAATGTGCATTTTTACAATATGACCTTTTTCTTAAGCTATTGTGACAAGGATTCATTTCCTCCTGTGTCTGACTGAGCCCACAGGCAAAATTTCAGGGGCCAAACGTGGAAGCTGGCATGGTTCTCTAATTGGCAAATCAGAAAAAAAGCTTTGTGGCTTCCAGATTTTCCAAGTCACCCTTTCCTTTATCGCTTCTTTGCCAAAAGGTTTATACTCTCTTTGTAGTGGAACAAGAACAGCGGGTTTAGAAGTTCCTTTCTCCCAGAAAGATGAGCTGATGGTCAGTGTTGCTTTTTTTGGGGCAGCAGTTGCTGTTTGTGCAAACAAGAATTGAGGATAGCTGGGGCAGGTGGGAGTTGGAAACTCCTGGGATTCCAGTTCCTCCTCTCTGTCCTTCTGAAAGTTGCGGGTGCCTGACCTGTGGTCTCTGCTTTGGATGTCTTCGGGGTCAGTGAATCCTTGTATACTGGGTACCCACATGGTTAATTATTACTTTAAAGTATTATTGTAAAGACTTCTATTATGAATGGTTTTAGATTTTCTCCATCTGATAGTTTATTAACATATGTGCTCCCAAGTCTAGATCATCTGAAGCACATCAGCTGACAGATCACAGGAATTTACTTTGTGTATTTAAGATTTAACAACATAATGCTTAAGTGTACTGACTGGAATATGTGCAATATTTTACAGTTTTCTCATTCTGTGAATATTCATTTTAAGCAACCTTACTGAAATGAGACAGTTTGGAAACCTTATTTCATGTGCCAGAGAGGAGATCTGCCTGAATACTGACTGTCCTCCTGAACTGATGTTCCCAAACACCCTGATTTCTCCTATGGCTGACTTTTTGCATCAGAAAGAATTCTGTTCTGGATGGAAATGGACCCTTAAATCCCACTGGAAGCTGACTGCGCTGAAGAGGACTGCATTTCGTGGGAGAACTGCTCCAGGAGCTGCAGCTTTTTGCCRGACACCTGGTTCTGCCCTATTGCAGGGGAACATGTGAACCTAGAATTCTATAACTGAGTATTTCTGAGCACACTGTTTGTTGTCTYGATGAAAATAACTTGTTGATTGCATGAGAGCAGGCCAGTAGAGATACATCAGCAAAAGTGAAGTTAAAATTGGTTCTCTTCTCACCACTGAATTTTACAGCAGTCAGACTTTGTTTCTGTCACATGTCCCTCCCCTTGAGGGATTTATTTTAGTTATTTTTGTTCTAGTAAAATCATTCAGCTTCTCTTTAGAGTTACAGGAATATAATGTTGAAGTCTAGTAACTGAATGCAGAAAGAAATAGCCCTTGTAGAAATACAGCCAAGTCAAAAAAACCAAAAAAAAAGAAAAAAAGAGCCCCAAAGAGCTTTGCAGTGCTCTGCAACCTCCTGCTGTCCTGTTTTTCAGGAACTACATGAACGACAGCCTGAGAACAGATGTCTTTGTGAGGTTCCAGCCAGAAAGCATTGCCTGTGCCTGCATTTACCTGGCAGCCAGGACACTGGAGGTGAGCCACACTTGCATGGATTTGGGGTTTTTTTCCAAGTCTTTTAATAGGGGGAGAAATCTGAGCTTCGTTTCTCTGTCTCCCCTTTCAGATCCCACTTCCAAATCGCCCACATTGGTTTTTACTGTTTGGAGCAACTGAGGAAGAAATTCAGGAAATCTGCTTAAAAATCTTACAGCTCTACACAAGGAAAAAGGTGTGGTTCTTTTTTCATATTGGGAGCCCTCAGCAAAGGCTGCAGCTCAGAGCAGGAGTTGGAAAATTTGACCCTGTTTGAAAGCCTGGCAGTAAACAAAGAGCAGTCACTGTCTGGGTCTCCTTGGATTTTCATTCCCCCTCCCTGGGAGTGAGTAACCAGGAAATTCAGTACTCACAAGCAGTGCTTCTGTGTATTCACAGGTGGATTTATCTGATCTGGAAAGTAAAATAGAAAAGAAGAAATTGGCTATTGAAGAGGCAAAAGCACAAGCTAAAGGTCTGGTACCTGAGGGAGTTCCAAGCTTGGATAACACATCGGGATTTTCCCCTATCCCAAAAAATGGTAAGTAGTGGATAACTCATTTTTAATAACTTTTGCACCTCTTTCATGCACATTTACCCTTTTGGGAAGCATTTGCAAGTGTGATTTGGGGTTATTTGGGGATTTTTTTAAAGATGGCTTCTAGCACTACTCATGTGGAAGGATTTGAATAGCCTTGTAACTTTGTGATCTCTTGAATCAGATAACAGCTTAAATCAAATTAGTCTTAATTTAAGACTAGTTTAAACCCATATAGGCCAGGGACTTGCTTTTATTCGGATTTGGCAGGAAACTCAAATCCTTGCCACTGGCATGTTGTGCTAAAGCAATATCGAAGCAGAGGTGCTCTGGCAGGGGTAACATTTTGGGATGTTGGGTGGGGAGTTTGTTGGTTGAAAGTTTCCAGTCTGGTGCAGATCTCACCTAAAAGACAACATTTACCACCTTTCAAACAGTGCTAAATAATTGGCAAGGAAAGGAGGGTGGTTTTCTGCCTTCTCTTGCAGTTACTTCAATGCTTTGGCAGAAATCTTTCTGATGAATTTCTGCCTTCTGTGAACTTGTTCAGATCTGCTTGTGGGTGGCTGTGTGTGCACAGGTGTGCAAAGCACAGCTGTGCAGCTCTGGTTGGTGCAGACAGGGTGAAGGGAGCCTCAAGTCCTTTCAGGTACTTTCCAAAGAGGTAATAAAGGTTTCTTCTTGCAGAATCTCCAAAAGAGGTTAAAGGGAATAAACCTTCACCACTACCTGTGCAGGCCATGAAGAATGCTAAAAGGAAAACAGAGGTAGCCAAGAGAACTAGCTCCAACAGCCCAGTAAATGGGTAAGGTTTTATAAGGAAGCAGATGATTTTCTCCCATGAGTACGTGAAACAAAATAACTGAGTGTTCATTGTTTCTGTCAGTGTCCAGAAAGGAAGAGAGAGCAGAAGTCGAAGTGGAAGCAGAGATCAGAGTTACTCGAGGTCACCGTCGAGGTCTGCATCCCCTAAGCACAGGTAGGGAGTGCTCCTCCCAGTGTCCCAGTGCCAGCTTTGACAGTTCATCACCAAGAGGCTGAGGTTGACCCAACACTGTGTGCTGCTCCTAAACTCCAGAGTAACTCCAAGTGGGTGTAAATGGAGCTGGAGAAAGGGATAAGAGTTCCTAAAAGCTGAAAATTTTAGGTTTTTTGTGCTCACAGGCTCACTGACCCACAAGAGAACACTGCATTTGACCTGAGGCCTTAGGACAGACTCCCAACATTGAGTGACAGCACTGAGATTGTGGGTGTGGGGTTTGGTGAGAAGTGTGAGATCTCATAGGGTGAAAAACTCAGGGTTTAAGGTTTTAGTCTATAGCAATGTGTGTGAGCCAGGATGGAGGATTTAAGGCCTTGTCTAAGTTCTTCTTTTCACCTTCTTTTCCTCCTTCTTCATGGGTTTGGRTGTTTTTCTGTAATGGGGTGAAAAAGGTCCCCATTGCAGCCCTTTAGTGGCCATCACTGGGTCAAACATCAATAACAGAGGGGTCACCTGGTTCTTGGGTAAATGGTGCTGAAAGAGCCTGGGAAAAGTCAGCAGTGGCCATTTTGGCACATTTTTGTGGCAGCTGTTGGAGCTCAGGGCTGGTGAGTCTGGGAATAGATCAGAGATAATCAATCACCAAGTCCCAACTTGAACTTTTGTTTCCCCTGAATTATCCATCCTGACCTTGGCAAGAGCAAGAAAAAAAAAAACCCTGCTCTGTAATGCCTAAAAATCAGTATTTCTGCAGTAGCCAGATGGAAATTTAGGACACGAGATGAATTTTCACAGGGCACTAAACAGCAAAACACAGAATGAAGCTCTTAAAACACAAGAAAACCACGTTTGCTCTCCTGTTTTTGTAGGAAGAGCGAGAGCTACTCCACATCCAGCGGCTCCAAATCCCACAGCCGCTCGAGGAGCCGCAGCGACTCCCCCCCGAGGCAGTTCAACCACGGCTCCGCCTACAAGGGCTCCAAGGCGCGGAGCTACAAGAAATCCAAGGACTACAAATACTCGGCCGCCAAGGCGCGGCGCTCGCGCAGCCGCAGCTCGTCCCGCTCCCGCAGCCGCTCCCGCGAGCGCTCCGAGCGCTCGGGCAAGTACAAGAAGAAGAGCCACTGCTACCGCGGGCAGCGCCACGAGCGCTCCCGCTCCTACGAGCGCGGCACGCACCGCTACGAGCGCCAGCACCCCGAGCGCCAGCACCCCGGCCACAGCCGCCACCGCCGGTGAGCCTCCCTCCGGGAGTAGCTCTCACCGGGGAGCCCCCCAGGGCTGCTTCCAGGGGCAGTTCTCACTGGTGAGCCTGGGGCTGCTTCCAGGGGGAATTCCTGCTGGTGAGCCCTGAGGTTGCTTCCAGGGGGAATGCCCACCCAGGGCTGCTCCCCAAGTGAATTCTCTCTAGTGAGCTGGGGTGGCTTCCTGAGGGAATTTTCTCTGGCACCCCGGGCACAGAGCTGGGGGCTGCTTCCTAAGGGAATGCCCACAGGGGCTTCGTTCTGAGGGATTTCCCTCCAGCACTAGGGCACAGTTGGTAAGATGGGGCTGCTTCCCTTGGGAATTCCCTCTGGCACCACTGGTGACCCAGGGCTGCTTCCCTTGGAATTCCCTCTGCCAGCAGAGCTCATTGTCTTGGCTTGTGCAGTATCAGGGTTAATGTGGCTCGTGAACCACCGCCACGTTCTGCCAGCAGTTTGTGCTCATGCATGAATCCAAAGAAAAGCCTGACAGGGTGGGAAGTGCTGTCAGGAGTGCCTTGTGCTGGGGTTTCCCTGTCACCCTCACACTTGGTACTCCTCTCCCGCTCCTCGGTGATTTCCATCCCTCAGTGTTCGGGACTTGCAGTCCTGCAGGCAGCAGCTTCATGGCCTATCCTTGGAATGCTGAGCCCAGCAGTTCTTCCCTGTGGATCTGGAAACCTCCTCAGTCCTGTGGGAGTGCTTTGGTGCTAACAACACCCTCTTTTCATACAGGCTGATGATGTACAGGTGGGAGGTGACTTTTTTAGACCTGTTGCCTATATTAGGTTCTCTGTGTATATATATTTTGCAGTGTTACAGTACAGTATGGGAAAATGGCCTTCCTAGCCTTTACACTTTACCCACTATGTAAATAAGCATTTGTTTAATACAGGTGAAGATATATACAGAAAATTCAAAACTTGAATTCTATAAAAAAAAAAAACTTGTGTAGAAAATTCTGATAAATGTGAAAGTATTTCGCTCTGTGCATTGAGAGTAGTATATTTTTATCTGTGCAATGCTGTGTGCAGGCCACCAGCTCAGAAGACATTTCCTATATATCCATTTGAAGTGGTAGAAAATTCTTTACTCAGGACCTTTGGCACTCTGAAGGATTCCTAGTTTGTCAGTCTGCATGCTTGATGAACAGAGCATTTGAAAACCAATTAGCAGAGCCCCACAGCCCAGTAGTATCAGTTCTAGTGGTATATCTGAGCTGTTACTCTCATGCTCCCTAATTTCATTAAAGTATTTGATTTTCTATTACATTAACTTGTGAGTAGTTTCTTATGAGCTACACCACTTGTTCCTACTCATAAGGAAAGAAATTGATGCAAAATGAAGAGATTTTTTCAGACTGTAGCAGATTCAAGCTTGGAATTCAATCCCCATTCCCTTAAAGGCAGGAATTTTGGGCATCAAACATAAAATCCCCAATCCACAAAGATTTGAGGTGGAAAGTGCATTTCTCTGACTTCAGGAGTAGCTGGCAGGTGCCAGCTGAGTTTCCTGAGTTTTGTTTGCTCCTCACCTGGACAAGGAGGAAGAGCTGGGGATGGTCTCTGGAGGTTGCACAGCTGGGCCTCAGGAGAGCCCCATCCCTTGGGCTTTGTGCCAGTTCTTGGGGGGTGACAATGTGGCTGAACAACATCTGTGCTGGGTTTGGAGTGGGAGCTGCTGGGACATTGGAGGAACTCAGTGCTGCTGCTGAGCAGGGCAGGTCCCCGTGGCTGGAGCTGGCAGAAGTTCACCTGAAAGGAAAAGCCCCATGTGCATCTGTGTGTGTAAACAGCTCCCAGCCCTTCAGGTGAGTGATGGCTTTGTTTTCTCAGCCGCTGGTGACTCCACCGTGGCTCTCAGTCCTCAGAACTTCTCTGAGGTTGGTCTCTGATCTGTTTCTGGTGTTCACATGCAATTCCTTCTGCTCAGAGATGTTCTGCTTTGAAACCTGACTGGTAGAAGACACTACAGGCTTGGCCAGGTGCTGATCTGCATTCCTCAGATAAATCCCACCTGCTCTTTGCTCAGATAAAACCTGCTCTGGCCACACACCCTACTCTTCCTGGGAAACAATCCTCCAGGTTTCATGTTTTCCCAAAAATGGCTCACCCAGCAGTAAATTCACGATCAGAGCTGCATTTGTGTCACCAGAAGCTGGGCCACCAAAGCTTTCCCAGGTGTGAGAGCCCAGAGGGTATTTCCCCAGAACTCGCCAATCCGAGCTGTGCCAACATCCCAAGCGCAAAGTGGTCACTAAACAGTTATAAAGAAAATATTTTCCAACCCCAGCAGAGTGGTGGTGATGCACAAAGGAGATTATTCTGCAATGCACCCGGTACACGTGGGAGGGAGGTGATGGATTAAAGCACCTGGGAAAGAGGAGTGCTGCTGTTTGTGAGACAGAAGTTGCTGGAATGGAGCTTGCTTTGGCAGACAAGAGAAAAACAGGTATCAGTATCCAGGGCAGCCTTGCTGCTGGCTTCCTGCCACAGCTCAGGGATGAGCTTTTCCCCCAGCCTCAGGGAACAGGAATCCAGATTGTTCCAGAAGCCCCTGGTCAGCTCTGCTCACAGCCAGCAGTGTCTGAGGTAGGAGAAATGTCTGGAAGGATTTTGTCATCTTCATCTCCCCCGGGACTGTGATGGGAACATCAAACCTGAGCTATTCAGCAGCAGTACTTAATATATATTAAATCCTGTACATTTTTGGAGCTGTTGCAGGTATTTGGAATTAAACCAACAAAAGGCAATCAAGGCAGACTCAGTAGCTGTTTGAGGCTTTTCCACAGAATTTTTTTTCAATCACTACATCTTCAATTTTCCAAGTCCAAGGACAGAGTCTATCCTTGACCTGTAGCAGGATGACATTAGTTTTAAAAGAGTGAGTTTTAAAAAAGAAGAGAGATGTAATTAAAGCCTTTACATGTCCATCTACCAGTGTGCCAGTCAGTAATAAATTCTTGATCTGGGCAGGCAATGCCAGTCCTGGGGGATAGGGCGAGTATGAACTAAGGGCAGGATCCTGCTGTGATTTCCAGGACCAGCTTATCCACAGTGAGGAAGGGAGAGAACTCTAGTGCCTGGCACACCCTAAAAAGCCCTGGGCAGGAACGTGGGGAGTCCAGAAAGGGGGCATCCTTCCTCCCTCTGCTTCATCCCCTCGTTTAAGAGCTGACTCCTTTCCTTCTGCCCACTCGTGCCTGCTGTGGGGAGCGATTTCATCTTTGTCCCGTTCTGTGGGACTCATAAATGAGGGTCGAAGGGGTCAGGGGCTGCTTTGCGGCCACTGCTGTCACCCGCGGGGCTCTGAAGTTCGTGGGACAGGTTTGGGTACCACCGTTTGGGGATCAGCCGGGAGCGGGACGGGCTCGAGTAGCTGTGGGAGGGGGTAGAGCCAATGAATTCCCCCTTGTCCTGGCCGCTCCCCGAGCCCGTTCTGTGCCGGAGCCGGGCGGGGGAGGCGCCGCGGCGGGGGCGGGCCCGGGCCGGCTCCGCTCCGCGCAGGTTGAGAACCGCGTGCGCTCAGGAAGCGCCGGGAGCGGAGCGGGCCGAGGCAGCATGGCCCAGCCGCGCTGCCGCTCCGTGCTCATCACCGGCTGCAGCCGCGGCATCGGCCTGGGGCTGGTGCGGGGGCTCGCGGCCGCCAGCCCCTCCCCGGATTTGGTCTTTGCGACCTGCCGCTACCCCGAGAAGGCGCAGGTAAGCGGGGTGGGAGCGCCGGGGGTCGCCGGAGCGCGGGAAAGGGGGCGGGAGGGAGGAGAAGGCACTTTGGAAGCGCGGAACACCTCGAGCATCCCTGTGCCGGCAGGGCTGGGATGGAGCCGGGACTGAGCTCCCGTCTGGGTCAGGAGCCGGGGCGGGCGGAGCCGATACCAGGGAGCTCTCCGGGTCTGGAGCTGCGGTTTATCGATGCTAGGGAGCGTTCCTGGGAGGAGGAGAGCGAGCGGGACGCGGCCGGGCAGCTGCAGCATCTCCAACGCTTCTGCCATCCCCTTCCTTTCATCCCCGAATTCTCGCTGGATTTGCTGCTGGCGATGTCTGTCCTGTCCTTCTCCAGATGTGCACGGCCCGGAGCCCTGCAGCGGCAGCCCATCATCCCTCCGAAACCTTTCCCGTGGGACCCGCCACAGCTTTCCTTCTCTCGCCACGGTGTGTCTGTGTCCCCAGCAGGAGCCGTGCCCCCTCTGCCTCTTTTTCTCGGCAGCACTTGGAACAAGTGAGAAAGCCTAAATGAGCGATGAATTAAACACTTCTCTTAGTGCCCGTCCTGGCTGGGCAGGGCTCAGGGCTCCTGCTTTTGTTACCTGCTGCTCGTGGATACACTTGCAGCCCTCTCTCTCCCATTTCAGCCCAAATCTCTACTGCTGCATAYCGCAGTACTTTGGGGACTCCTGCATCGTCCCTAAACTCCTACAAAAGACTGCCAGACAAATTTCACACGCACCTCAGACTTTTGGGAGGCAAATGGCTGAGGGTGATCAGTCACTCTGTGACCAGCAGTGTCACCTGCTGCACGTCCAGGCTGATCTCGGCTCTTCTCGGTGAGAGGGAATTTGGGTAACACAGAAACACACAGAGGTATCCATCCCCTGCTCCTCCCCTCCAGTGCTCCAGAGCCGCAGGAAGCAAAGCACTCAGCCCTGCGACTGTCTCAAACCCCTCTGGAATGGCCCAGGCATTTGGAAAGAGAATTGATACCTACAGCACCTTTCCTGCATCTCCCATATTTCAAGAAAAGCAACAAGCAAATTCCCCGACAGAGGGAAACAGAGCCCCTGTGTCTGTTCCTTCTGGGGGATTTGGTTCCTTTCTCGCAGGTTGTGATCACACCGTCCTAGCAGTAAACCAAACACAGCAACTTTGTTTGCTGCTTAGCTACAAAAAAAACCCTAAAAGGAGGTGCTAAGGATGTGCGACAGGTTTGGCCAAGTAACGGCAGCAGTCTGACCCTCTGCTTCTCCAGAAGCGGCTGCTGCTGCTCTGCAGGTACTTATGAAATTGAAGGAAAATATCTTAATTAAGAACAAAAATAAAATCCCTCCAGCACAAAGGTATGTTCGGGGTATTTCTGAATGAAAGTGCAGAGAAACAGCCCAGCAAGGCTGGGATCAGGTGCACAGCTCCCTTGCAGGGCTGCTGGTCCYTGCTCCCCCTCCAAGCCCCTTCTGGCACCACCTGAGCAGAAGTTCACTCCACTTTGTTCCCTTTTAACTCCTGTTACCCGAGCTGGCACCGCTCCCAGCCCTATTTCCTACGAGTGATTGCACAAGAGCCCGCTGTAGTAGTGGCACAGGAAAGCAGCACAGGACATCTGACCTGTGCTAGATTGAAATCTCCCTGCGTGGTTGTTTGTCCTAACGCTGCTTCAGCCAGTGCTGAGGGAGGCTCTTTCACTTTTTCACCAACTGGCCCCTGTGATTTTTCATCACAATGGTCTCGGATCCATTACACGGAGAAGTGAAATGGTTCCTTCAACAGAAACAGCTTCCTAGGGAACTTGACACCGGCAAATCTCATCACAACTCATCAGTTTTAGGTTTGTTTTTGTGGGGGTTTTTTTTTTTTTTGTTTTGGTTTTTTGTTTTTGGTGTGGTCAGTATTTAAAAATCCGCAGTAAAAAGGCTGTAAACCTGCACAGGAAGATGAAACAGCCCTCAGACAGTGCAAAGTGTCTGGGAAGAGTCTGGGTCACTCCTGGCTCTAGGGAGAAACCTGGAAAGCCTCTGGCAGGGTGTCTCCTGTAGGCAGGAAGCTGGCCAGGAGCCACATTCCAGCAACCCCAGCAGTGATCCTGCCAGCCACATGGGGTGCATCCTGAGCTTTTGAATTTTTTTAGGGGGGCAAGTTTTGTCCTTGGTGGATCAGGGTGGGTTTTTGTTCTTTGTAAGGACCTCTAGGCCATGTGCTGTGCTTTGGCAGGACATCAATAGAAACTGCAGTCAGCTGAAAACAGATTTCTAACAGATGGGTTTGGAAACTCCACACGGAAGAGGAATCTTTACTAAAGGTATTGTGGTGGTTTCACCGGCATTATCTGCCCCATCTGCAATGCATGGAGCTGGCACAAACCTTTCTGACCCTCTGAGAGTGTTTCCACTGTGCTGCTGGTCCTTGAGGCTGGCAGAGGGCAGGACCAGACCTGTTCCAGCCTCCAGCACTGCAAATCTTGGTCATGGGAGCACCAAATTCAGCTGCTGCTCTCAAAGTTTGGCTCCAGCCTGGCAGTGCTGCTGAGTGTGGTAGGAAAGGCAAAGGTTCAGTGATTTTCTTGTCCTTTTTTTTTTCCTTTTTTTTTTTTTTTTTCTTTCTCAGAGAGGAACCTTTGCTGTCACTGAATTTCCAGTCAATCTTTGAACACTCAAAGCTCAGGTTCATCTTGAACACCCAGAGCTCAGGTTCCTGCTCTCCAGGGATTGGCACTGCAGGCTCAGCTTGGGACACATGAAAGGGGCTTGGCCCATCTCAGACCTGTTTGTTGGCCACGCACACTGGGCTGTGAAGTTGAGGGAGTTTTTCTTTCTCTGCACRCCTGGGTCAGTGCTTTTTCTCTTGACAGCAATTAGGGTCGTCTAATTTTGGTTTTTCCCTTTTGCCTTTTTGTTGACCATAGGAAAAATCCTTGATACAAGTGAATTGTCCCCTACTTCCTCTCCTGCATGGGAGGATGAACCTGGAGAACAGCGACTTTGGACAGTTCCTTTAAATTCTGCTCCTCTCTGTTTTGGCAGAGCAGCATTTTCCTGTTGCAGAATGGAGATGGGCAGAGCTTAAATGAAAAGGCTTTTAAAAATAATCTTCCAGTTTTAGAGGAAAAGTGAATAAATACAGTTCCAAATACACTTCAAAAAGTGATTAAATACAGTGGCAAATACAGTTCCACCTTGGGCAAGAATCTTTCATCAGTGACTATTCAGACTGAATATTTTGAAGCCCTCAAAACAGTGGACAAAGTCCCTATGGACCTGCCTTTCCAAAGATGCTGGGGAAATCTGACTTTGCCTTCCTCTCTTTACCAGGAATAGCAGCACATCTCCAGTAACTCCCTAACCTTGGGGTAATGCTGAACAGCTGCAGGCTTTTGCATGTGAGTCTGTGTTGGCAGAAGTTGTGAAAACCCGAGTTCTGGGGCTGAGGAGCTCCTAGGTGGCCTCCCCAGAACATTTGCCTAACAAATGGGCTGCAGATCACACGATAACGAGCAGCAGGCCCGCAGGCAGCCAGATAACCACTGCCCCTCCTGGAAAAGCACTATCCGAGACTCCTCCAGCCACGCTCTGATTCCAATCTGCCTTTCCTTGGGCTGCTCCGGCGCTGACAGTGGGAGCAGCTACAAATCTCCTGGGAAATAATCCTGTCTTTGCTCTCCAGATGGGCACAACCCCAGCGCAGTCATTACCAGGGAGCCAGCGCAGGCTCATGGACACAGCTGGAATTCTCCCCACAGTTCTCTTTTTCTGCTTTGCTCATTCCTCCCCCATGCTGCTTTCCCATAAAAGGGAAAAACTCTGCCCTGAAGGACTGCATTTAAAATTTGTACAGCCCCTGGGGTCCCCTCTGTGATGGGGGAAGGAGGAGATGGCCACAGTGAATAAATCCATGGTGCCCAGAGCTGTGGGATCTGCACAAGAGCATCTCCCCTTTCTCCTGCTCTCCCCACAGCCCGAGCGAGTTCCCAGGTGAACAAATTCCTCACTGCGCCAGTCCTCTGCAAAGCTCTGGGAAGCTTCCAGGGCTTAATGTGCAGTTTCCCTCGCTCTGAAGCAGGAGATTGTGTTACAAACTGTGCCTGTTCCCTTGTCAGACGCGGAGCTCTCTCTGCTCACTGTCTCTGTCAGCTTTGGGGCTTGTTTTCCCCTCTAACACATATTTTAGCCATGTGTTTTGCAACTGGGAAGAGCAGCTGAGTGATCTGTGCACCAGATATATCAGGCAGAGGAGGCATTTCTGAATGTATATCAGGCAGAGAGGGCATTCTTGAAGTCTTTCTAATTTTGGGTTATTACAGAGTTGTTTTGTTTGATTTTTTTTTTTCCCTGGAAGTGTTTTACACTTCCTACAGCGGTAAAGTCTGGCTCTTCTGGAGTCAGAGAGGGCTGTGGGTCAGGGCAGAGCTGTGGAAGCTGTTCCAGGGTTGAACAGTGAGCTGGCTGTACACTGTGATACTGAAAATCTGCCTCAGAGGGACGCAGAAAAATAGGATACACCTCTGGCTTTGTCCCGAGTGCAAGCAGGATGAGGTGAAGGATTCCCAAGCACCTTGATCCTGCCCGCAGGCTGTGTTTCTTTGGCTTGATCGCTTCCAACTGGCTGAGTGGGACCAGGCCTTTTCCAAGAGCTGGAACTGAAGTGGATAATGCTTTCATAAAGAAGGCAAAGTAAATCTTGCTAAATGACAAAGACAACAAAACATTCCTGGTTGAAATCTAGCAAAAAATACCCTGTGTGCTGATGAGTCTGTGTCTGGAGCCCTGAGTGCCAGAGGATCTTGTTTAAATCAGAATAGGCTGACTCTTTGTTAATCGTAATTAAAAATCAGCAAGCAGGAAATAACAGATGCTAATCAGAGTTTAATTCTTGTCTTGGACTCATTAAGAGTTGATTCTCAGGGGTGATTGTTCAGGTGCAGAACACTTCTGCAGCTACTATGCTAAATAAACACACTCTTAGGGGGCTGTGTTGTGGCTTTTTGCTGGGTTTTGTTTGTCTTGTTTGTTTTTAAATTATCTGTCACAGCACACTAATTAAAAACTACTTAGCTGCGATATGTTGGCTGTACCTACTTGTCTCGGTCCTCCTTTTCTCATGTTCCTTCTAGTCACAGGAGGGGGAAAATAGGCTTTCCTGCAATTTTCAGATGTTCTAACTGGATTTTTCAGCTTATATCAGGTGTAACATTCTTGAAGACCAAAGCTGTCTAGATCAGCTTTGTGCCTGGGAGCTGCTTCTCAGAAATGTAAACCCCTGAAGTGGGAGTCACTTGTTAACTAAGTAATTAACTGGAAAACCCATTGAATTTTAAACCTAATTTGCATGCAGCTATTGTAATTTCTTGCTGTCTATGTACTGGAGAGTACTTCAGTTCTTAATTGAAAATACTGCTCACTCACTTCAGAAGCCTCTCAGTTGCTGTTGCTACTCAAAGCTCTGGCCTTTCAGCAGGAGTTGGTAGCTCGTTTGTGTCAGAGACTAAAGCACTAAAACAAATGAACTGTAAATAAATGAACAAACCTTGGAGTTTATTATGCACTCAGTGATAGTGTCAAACTGAAATCCAGTGACAGTCCAAAGGCACAGAATTACTGCAGGCCTTGACATGGCAGAGCTATTTAATCCTGGGCTATCAATAAACGAGACAATGTGTTCTGGGCCTTTAGTTTATGGAAATCTGTCCCACCAAGCCTTCTCCAAAGCAAGGAATGTCTTCTGGTTTTGTGCTTCTGACTTGTTTTTCCTTCCCCTTGCCCTTAATTGCCTTAACTGCGGTTGTAGATTGGCCTCGGAGGGAGAACAAATCTCCCAAACAGGCCTGGAGAGGGCCCTGCAGGGCCTGATGTGAGATAAAAGATGTGATCCATTATGGTTTGTCAGAGGACACTGAGTCCCTAAAGTGTCTCCAAGGGGCAAAGAAGGATTCTTTCCAAACCTGCCCTCCTGACCCCTATTCCCAAAGGGCTCCTAAAGGAAGGGATTAGCTGGGGCTGGAATGTTTGGCCAGGTTGCTGCATCTCCTGAACATGACTGGGAATATGGAATCCATCTGTTGTGTTTGGCCACACTTCCCACTTGGCTCCATGGCACAGAAACCTGAGTGTTCCAGCTGGGCCCATAAATCCAGTTTGGACACACTTTGTGCGGCAGGAACACCAGAGAGCAGGGATTTGTGCAGGAACAGCAGCCTGCTGTGCTGACAGGACGTGAGTGAGCTCCAGCAGGGAGGGGATTGTTATTCTGGACAGTGGCTGTGCCTGGCACTGATTTCTTGGTGGGCTTCACCTCCACTTATAAGAACTGATGCTAATGAGACTGCTGGGGAAACAAAATTCCCATGGGGAAAAACTTTTCCTGCAAGCAGGAATTCCAAATGGCTTTTAAAAAGTGTTCCTGTTGCCCTGAAGTGATGTCCAGCACTAGCTGAGCTTCAGGAGAATTATGTTCTTCTTACAGCATTCAGGAGGCACTGGATTTTTACTGGAATGCTGAGAACTGAGCACTAAAACKGAGAAATATCCCACTAAAAATCCAGCACGCTGGAGTCTGGACTAAGCAGTGGAAGAGTCCAATTTCTTGATCTTGCTCTCAGGAAAGCTATCAGCAGGCTGGAAAACATAGGAGAATTGCTGCCTTCAGTCCAGTCATGAAAATATTTCAGTTGCAATTCTGGAGGTGCAGAATTCAAAGTGATTTATGTAATAGCCATGGAGATATATATTTTATATATATATATATATATATATATATACATATAAAATTTTAAAAATTATTCTTCCTAGGAACTGCAGCAGCTTAGCAAGCAATACAGCAACATCAAGCTTCTGCAACTGGGTGAGTAAAGGGCTTTATTTCTGTGTACAGAAATTTGTTCAGCTTAGGTGAATGCATCTTCAAAAATACTGAGTGATCAGTAGCTGGACACGATCTCCAGCAGCTGAAAATCATCTTTAGATAATGCTGGGATTCTGTAAAATCTGTGCATTTTCACCAGTGTGCTGCCCAAACGTCCCCACTGAGCCTCAGCTTTGGTCTGGCACGGGTTATGTTGTGCCAGCCTCACCCTAAACCCTGCGCTGTTCACTGGGGCTTTTCCTGCCTTCCTGCAGATGTGGTCTGTGAGAACAGCATCAAGAAAGTGGTCAAGGAAGTGGAAGAAATTCTGGGAGACAAAGGCCTGAACTGCCTCATCAACAATGCTGGCATCAATGTGCTGGCCTCGCTGGAGGAGGTCACAGCAGAGACCATGCTCACCATCTATGAAACCAACACTGTTGCCCAGCTGATGGTCACCAAGGTAAGGACTGGCAGGGATGGGCTTAATCTGGGGTTTTTCCACAAGTGAGCTGGACTTGTCCAACTATTGGTCCCCTTGGAAGTGCACAGAGACAGTTCTGACATGGGCCTGCCTGTCTGGAGAGCAGCCAGAGCTGCTGTTTGTGCACTTCATGGCAGGAGGGGATAGGAGGTGGGCACAAAAGGYTGCTGGAGGAGGGTTTCCTCTGGCCACTGAGTCTGAGGAGTCATCACCACGTTGTGCTGGTGGCACAGATCTGTACTGGCATTCTTGCTTTGAATGAAGGAATGATCTAATTCCAACCCAAATCACCAAATTAAAGCAAACTGGTTTCCACAGGCGTTCCTCCCCCTGCTRAGGAAGGCAGCACAGCTGGGCACTGGGATGGGCTGTCACAGAGCTGCCATCATCAACATGTCGTCTCTTGCTGCCTCCATGCAGCTCGTCCAGGCAAATGAGATGTTCCTCAAGGTCTATCCCTACAGGATAGCAAAGGTTGGTGCGCTCCCCTGGGCTGTGCTCCCTGGCTGAGGGGAGGCAGAGAYCATGCTGACCTCAGGATGGGGAGCAGCACCTCTGTGGACACAAAAAGTGTTCTTGTTCTTCACGTGGGTGGTAATGGCAGCTGTGGAACACTGGAGCAACTTCTGGAGAACAGGCTCCCAAATCCTTGCTCTGATACAGATCCACTCCCGAGGGATTTGGCATTCAGGGAAGAGCTGATGCCATCGAGTGTGGGTTCCATCAGCTGCGCTCCTCTCCCATCCAAGTCCGAGCAAGGGAGCAGGCAGGAAACTCAGCAAAAGGTGTGCTGACCTGTACGTGGTGATGTCAGCTAGTGACAGGTGGGATTCTTGGTTTTCTCACATCCATAGATGGAGTTTGTACAGATAGTCAGGATCACACCTACAGTTTCTCCTACACCACCTACTCATAAGCTGTTAAACGCTTGCTTTCCCTGTTCAGAAGTAAATGGATGTTTGTGTAGTGATTCGTGCAGAAAAACACAGTCCTTATGTCAATATTATTCTCCTCACAGCTCCTGAGGCATTTCAAATGCTACTTTATCTTCCATTACAACTTAGTTTCATCTTTGGGCAGTAAGTTTGTGGTGGTAGAGCTTTCAGAGCTCCCAGAAGGTCTGGATGAGTTACTGAGAGCCTCTTCCTGCCCCTTCCTGGGCCAGGAGACAACAAGGTGGAAGGAAGGTGCCCACCAGCTGGGCTTGAGGTCTTGCTCAAGGCTCATGAACCAGCACATTAACAAGTGATTTCCATTCCTGCAGACTGCACTGAACATGATCACCCGGTGTCTCGCTGCAGACTTGAAATCAGATGGAATTCTCTGCATTTCCTTGCACCCAGGCTGGCTTCAAACAGACATGGGTGGAAACATGGTGAGTGCCAGCACTGGAAATGTGACAGTGGGGCTCCCTTGCTGTCCCAATCCCCTGGCTGCACACCTCCATGTGCTGTAACACAAAAATACATCCCCCTTCTTCTAGAACCTCCTACATGCATCTGATTCTCTTCTGCAGGATATTCCCAGTAATGACCTAAGCTTGATTCATTCCAGGCTCCCATGCAGGTGCAGGAGGCTATCCCAGGAATTCTCTCTGTTATGGACCATGTCGGTGAAAAAGAAAATGGTTCTTTCCTGGACTGGCAAGGGAAAACTCTGCCATGGTAGAAGTGCACAGAACTCTACAGGGGCAGCTCATCAGTCACAATTTAACCTTGCCACTCCTGTCTGTGTCTCTAGGGGTTTTTTACACGCTTGTTGAAATAGCCAGGCTGACACACAGCCTCTCTCTAGGTGTATTTGGAAAGCAAAGTGGCTGAGTCTTTCACTTGGCATTGCTACTGCTCTGCTCTCATGCTTCCTGCAAACACTACTGTGCTCTTGGTGATGGGCATCTCCTGGAACCCTCTGAAATTGATTCAAACCTGCAGGTTCAATCCAGGGGCTGCTGGTTCTTTTTCACTTCCAAACCCAAAGTGGGCTTCTGGCTCTTTGCAGAATGAAATGACCTGACCTCAGAATAAGACCAGTGTAGGCTGTCAGATTCCAGTATGCTCAGTTGTCTCCAAAAAAAAAAAAMCCCAAAACTCCTTTGATTTCCTTTGTTCCTAAACTGAGCCAAGGGTGAAATGGCCCAGCTCTAAACCAAGGGAATGTGGTAATTCTRTGAATTCCGTGGCAAATTCTGAGTGTCTCCAGGTTGCCAGTGTAGACCAGGCACTTGCTTTGTTCCCAGTGGGTGACTAACAAACAGCCTGATATGGGGGTGGGAATGTTGTTTTGTACATAAACTTCTGAAGTGTCTTCAATAAAGTCTTGATTAAACAGTCTGTTTACCGAACTGTTTACTTGATTTAATTTCTCCTCATAGGTTTCACTTTCCTGACAAGGGAACTTTATTCCTAATTTTCAGGAAGAAACTCTAACCCATGCTAACCTTTCAGGCTAGTTGGGTTTGACACAGTGGGGTGTACCTAAAACAAAAACAGACCCTTGTTCTGAAATACTAAAAGCAGCTGGTGAATAAATMTCTTGTGTTCTGACTGAGGTAGGTATAAAAGCAAAAAGCCCTTTGAAGTCCGGGATTGGCTTCAACATCCCTCCTTCATGCCAGCTGATTAGGCACTTTCATGCTGTGCCAAGGTGGTGGGTTCCTGTGCCGAGCAGGAGAAGACAAACAACAGCCAGGTAAGGGGAAAGGGCAGGTGTGGCTGTGCCTGGACAGCAGCCACCGGGACCTGCCCCCAGATGCAGACGGGGGTGTGGCAGGGAGAGGTGTCTGTGTGCCTTCCATGATCCCAGGATCATCAGGGACAGGCTCACTGCAACAGCATCATAGAATCCTTCACAAAATCACAGAATTGTTTAGGTTGTAAAAACCCATCGAGCCCAATGTGTGATCCATCCCCACCTTGTCACCCAGCCCAGAGCATTGAGTGCCATGTCCAGTCATTGCTTGGGCACCTCCAGGGATGGGGACTCCACCAGGTTCTCATACTTAACAACCCTTTCCATGAAGAAATTCCTTCTGATGCCCAAAATTCCTCCCGATGTGGATCCTTGTGCCACGCTTCCCTGCTCAGACATGTTTTAGTGAGGTGTTCCTGTGACTCAGCAGGTGAACACATCCCAGCCACCCAGTTTCCACGTGTGTCTGAGGTCTCCACACAAACTGGTGGGTGAGGGACATGCCTGGATTGAACTGGTTGAAGGATTTCGTTTGGAGCCAAGCTGGGGAAGGGTCTGGAGCCCCAGGACAGGCCAAGGGAGCTGGGAAAGGGGCTCAGCCTGGAGAAAAGGAGGCTCAGGGGGGACCTTGGGGCTCTGCACAATGCCCYGACAGCAGGGGACTGCCCCAGGTTGAGCTCTGCTCCCAGGGAACAGGGACAGGAGGAGAGGGAACAGCCTCAATTGCACCAGAGAAGGTTTAGGTTGGATATTCAGAAAAAATTCCTCATGGAAAGGCTGAAACGCATTGGATTGGGCTGTGAGGGACTATGAGGGTTCATGAGGGGCCGTGATACTCCATGAAGGACCATAAAGGCCTGTGAGGAACTGAGACTGGCACTTTGAAGGATCCCGCTGGGCTGTGAAGGACCACAAAGGCCCGTGAGGGACCGAGAAGGACCCTGAGGGACCATGAAGGACCATAAACGCCCGCGACGGACCGAGAGCGCCGCTTGGGAGGCTCCGGAGGCGCCGTGAGGGACGGTGGCCCCCGCGCACCGCCAGGGGGCGCCGCGGCCGGCCGGAAGTTCCGGTGGCGGCGGGGCCGGTGGGTGATGGCGGCGGTGGCGGCGGGGCCGTGAGGGGAGGGCGAGAGCGGCGGCCCGGAGGCTCCATGCGGGCCCTGCCCGGGGCGGGGCAGCGCCGGCAGTGCCGGGAGGGCTGAGGGGAAGGTGACGGCCCGTTCTKAGGCGCGCGGCTGCTCCTTACGGCCTTAAGGAGGAACGGGACTGTGCCAAGGAGCTCGGCTGGAGTTACCGTGTTTTCAAAGTTAAAACAGCCCAGGCTTTATTAATAAATCGTCTCCGCGGCTCAGTTGCCCCGGTGCTTGACCCCCATAGCAGAGCCCGACAGACTGAGGGTAAATCCAGGAGGATGTTCAGGGTCTCGGCCCGTCTTTCGGGGATGTGGGGTTGAGTAGGGAAGGTTTTTATAAAGCTGCATGTTTGCATTACTGAATGCATGTTCTTATTCGAACAGTCATTGCTGGTTCTGCCAGTGAACAAAGTGAAACAAAATGTTAATATTACGGCTGAGTTCCCAGTTACTGAAGGCTTCGAGAATTGCAGGTAAATTGGTATTGTGTGACCAAGTTTTCTGTTTGTTTGGGTTTATTTTCCTGGGGTAATTGGGCTCCCAGAAGTTTTTTTTTCCACCAAGCAGTGCAGGACAGAGGAGGCTGTTGTTGAGCCAGTGGTCTTCAAATGTTTTTATGTCTGTGATTTACTATGTAAGTATAGTGTGGCTTTGGTTTAACCTCTTTTAACCTTAAGAGAAGGTTAAACCTAGCAGCAGAGAGGTTTGGTACAGCAAACACTTCCTTACCATTCCAGACTGATTTTCCATCAGAAAATGTAGAAACATTCCACTTAGTGGAATCATGGGAAGGTTTGGGTTGGAAGGGACCTTAAAGACCACAGAATTCCAGACCCCTGCCATGGGGAGAGACACTTTATACTGAAGGAGAATCTTAAAGACTACAGAATTCCAATCCTTGCTGGACAGAGACAGTTCCCAGTGAAGGAGAACCTTAAAAGACCATGGAATTCCAACCCCTCCCAGTGAAGGGGAGCCTCCACCCTGCTCTGCCTGGGTGACCTGGGCACCTTACCCAGTAAAGTATAATATATTTTTAACATTTACAGCATTGTAGTTAAAATGAAAATTGAAAATCCTTCCTTGCTTTCGTGATGCCGGTACAACTTCTGTGAGCGTTTCCTTTTATTAGCTTGTTCTGGCCACAGCTGTCTGGTGGTTTGAGAGCTGGGCAGAGCTTTTCTGGTGCTCCTGCTGGAAAATTCTGCCTCTTAGTGCAACCCCTTTCTCCCAAAGGCCACCTCTTGCCGAGGTCAGTGTCCTCCTTCCTGTGCTGCCGCTCTCTGTCTGCATGCTACAGCACCCAGCCCCCCAACACCAGCGGGGCCCAGCCCCAGCAGTGGCACACGCTGGACCCTGAGCTGGAGGAGATCCTGATTCCCAGGAAGCTCTCCATCAGCCCCTTGGAGAGCTGGCTGACAGTGAGGTACTCCCTCCCCAAAGCTGAGGGGGCTCAGGAAGAAGCGAGCCATGAAAGCCCGCAGCCCTCCGAGTGTCCCCCGGCTGCTGGGACAGGGGATGTGGAGGAAGGAGAAGGAGCCCTGGGTGACAAAGTGCAATGCAGGAATGTCCTGAAGATCCGCAGGAGGAAAATGAACAGGCACAAGTACAAGAAGCTGATCAAGAGGAGGAAGTTCATCCGCCGGAGGATAAAGGAGGGGCGCAAGAAGAAGCGTCAGGTGAGCTCAGGGGAGGGCAAGCTCCCTGACAAAAATGTGCCCACACATCAAACCAGTCTCTGTTCAGGTGTTGGATGATGGATTTAAGTGGATTTGGGGAAAAATGAGCCCGAATTAATTCAGCATTTAGCCTCAGGCTGTGCCAGGGGAGGGTCAGGACACCAGCTGGAATTTCTCTGTGGAAAGGGTGTCCAGGTGCTGGAACTGCCCAGGGAGGTTTGGAGTCCCCATCCCTGCAGGTGTCCAAGGAATGTGTGGATGTGACACTCAGTGCAGGGTGACAGGGGGGACATCAACCACAATGTCAATGATCTCAGAGATCTTTCCCAGCCTCGGTGATTGTGTGATTCCAAACATAAATGTGATAATTGCTGGGCATCACTTTTCTTCCATGACAGTAATTTACAAATACCTGTGATTAATGGAGTTGAATTATAGCATTTGTGTGAAGGATGAATTAATGTGCCTATCCTGGATCAGGGAGACTGCTTTAATCTTAATTTCTTCCCTGTCTTGCCACCATCCTCAAGTGCTTCTTATTCTATTCTGCTATATAGAAAGAAGGCTTTTACTTTCTTTAATAGAAGAGGTGAGAGAAGACATGGGGCTTAGTTCCAGCTAGGAATGTTCTCCTTCAGCACTGCCTTTCATGGTATATAATTTAGTGAATTGTCACCTTGCCCAGATGCAAATTGGGGTTAATTGTAATTCCACTGCTTCAGATGTGCAGTGAACTCATTGTCCACCTTCTCAGTTTTCCTTGCACAGGACTTCTAAAATGATACTACCAAAATGCTTGTGCATTTTACTGTCTTGTGATGTATTTTCTGCAATAAAATTCAATATTTTGACACTTAAAACCTTTGTTTCCTTTGTGTGTGCTACACCTACACTATCCTTGGGACGTGGGCAGTGGCTGTTGCTTCTAAGCTATGTTACCTTTTCTTTTTTTTTTTTTTTTTCCTGTTTTAGGTAAAATTTGAGAAAGATTTGGAGCGCATCTGGAAGAAAGCTGGCTTGAGAAGTGCTCCTGCAGGCTGGCAAACCCCCAAGATCTACCTGAGGACTTCCAAGCGATGAAGAAAACCCCACCTGTCACAAATTTTAACCTGCAATTGTAATTAAAAGAATATTTAAGTATGTTGATGACCTTTAACCTTTTTCTGATTGTGATGAAAATAATAGGAAGGAGTTTCACAAGGACAAACTGGCAGCTTTTCCTCCCCAAAGGAGAGGTGTGAGCTCTTTTTCCTGGTGGTTTGAAACTACTGTCCTATGGTCATTGCTGAGTTTCTGAAGTCCCTCTTTGAGATGAGAATGAACCTAAGAAAAATCAGGTGTGGGAGATGGAATCAGTGAAAGAATTCCTGTTTATATGGCACAGATCTTTTGAGAATTTCTTTTCTAAACTGCATTCTTTCACAGCCTTACTGCAGAAAGGTTGGGGTTTTCCTAAGAGTTGTGGTGGGATGGGAATTGCATCAGAACTCCATGGAATTTACCTGCAAGAGCTTTTGTTGTCTCTTATCTGGATCCTTGGTGTGCACGTGCCTTGGGCATTGTGTGAGCATCCTTAAAGGGCACAATTACTTTTGTGTTCTATTTTGTGCTAATAAAAAATGGTTATTTTTGTCTTTGACTGACCTCTGTCATGTAGAACATCCAGATATTGGTCTAAGTAGAAGCTCAGAGCTAATTATTCATTACCTACAAAAACTTTTGTGTCTGGGACAAGGCTGATACAGTCAGCTGGGTTTTGCATGGTTGAGAGAGTTGTGAAAGCTGTGTAAAATACAGGTGTTTAAAATAAACCCTGATAGAGGACTGATTATCTGGGTTCTGCTTTGGGTTYTGCTTTGCTTTTTGGGGTTTTTGAGGCACTTCTGGATGGTTTACTGTGATTTAACTTTTGTACTTTGACAAAGAGATGGGTTGAGGGGGAACAGGATGAGCTCCTTCAGGCTGGGAAACTCCCTGAAAATTATTCTCTTTTTTCTGCTAGGAGAGAATAAAATGAAAGGGAGGAAAATAATTTGTGGAAATCATTGCTCCACGGTGCAGTTTAGGAGCTGCTTCTCTGGGTCTTACCACCCCTCAGAGGCAAGAATTCCTTCCTAACATCTTAAATCTCAGGATTTGTGTTTTCCTTGTGGAAAAACTCTGTCTTTCAAGGCACTAATCAGGTTTTACACCCCAGGGCTGTGTCAACTTCCTTCAATGTTCTTGACCACAGGATGGAATCTGAAACTCGTTTTACTGAACAGTCAGAGAGATGGAAAGTGCCCCTGATTTTCTGTAGAGGGAGCACGAGTCCRGGATATACTCACAAAGCTTTATTAGGAGCTGCTCTTCCTCTCCAAAATATCTGCATACCACTGAATCTGCACACTTGGCAAAGGTTTATGTGCATCTGTAGCTGTGGTAACACACAAAAAAAGCTGCAAACAGGAAAGCTTTGACTTAAAATTCCCCAAATATTGAAGATTTCCATTATTTTGCTATTCTGAGAGGAAATGGTTGAAAACCAGACAAATTCCTGGTGTTCATTACAGAGCTTGGAGATAACTGGTGGGGTGGTGATTTTATGTCACTCATTGGGCTGGAAAGCTCCCTCAAAATTTGAATATAAATCAAATGTCTCTCCTCTTTTCCCCAGTTCTTGGATTCCATGCACTTAGCTGCAGGCAGCAAGCTCAGCTGAGCAGAACAAGTTCAGCAGTTTCCTCTCTGATCAGGTTTGTACTGGAATGAGTTGGCTCTAAAATAGGAAATCAGCTGACTTCAGGGGATGAAAAYGGAATTTTCTTTCTCTGAACCAAATCCCATTACAAATGTGGAGGGTGTTGCCCCATGTTCAGAAAGATCAGAGCCCAGCAGTGTGGTGACAGTTGGCAAAAATACCATTTCTTTTTAATGTTAGCAAGTAATATTTCCTGGCACACAGGATTTTGTTGTCTTCTTCACCTGGAGAGCAATGATTCTTACCAGAGTAAGGACTAAATACCTTTTGAAGARTCTTCTCTAGAAAATGTGGTGTTTAAGGTCATCAGCATGGATTCTTGAAGTTTTTTAGAGGCTTCTGGGCATAAAAGTTATTTCAGTCACAAATCCAGTTTAACTTAAAAATACCTTCCAGCTGAGAATCAGGCCTGATTGTACGTGGGAAAGGGAGCAATGAGAAATAACTGCTTCCTGCAGCTTTTTCCTAAAAGCCTGGATCAATTTCCAGCACTTTATAGAACTAGAAAATTGCTTGGTGCTCTGTGCTGGTGGAGATGAGGTGTTGGAAATGGCAGGAGACTTTTAGGATTAAAGCAGAAGCAGCAGATTTATGATGGGGAGTACAAAATTCCGATTTTTTTTTATAAAATAGTAACCTCTCTATTGCACTGCAAATCAGGAAGTTTGGTCCCTTTGGTAACAAGGATTGAAACCCAAATGGATGGGAAGTAGAAACATTTAAATTGTGTATAAACTGCAGCAGATCAGCAATTGCTGCGTGAGTTAACCCTGTGATGGCCTGGGGTGTGCAGAAGAGATTTCACCTTCCAGGCAACCATTCTCCAGTTCTGCTCAGGAACATTTTTGGATGTTGTCTTCTCTAGTTTTGGCTCACTTCACATTAATTCAGTTCCATTCTGAGTTCATCATGGGCTGGGATGTAATGATGGCTTCTCCTGCTCCAGGGACCTGATTCAAATCAGGAGCTTGTAAAGGCACCGGGGGRAAACTGCTCTGATTTGAGGCTGGTTGTAGGCAGGCAGAAGGTTTGAGAATCCTAAAATCCTAAAGTGTGTGGGATTCATTCCCAGTGTTTTCAAGGATGATTTCATGTGGACAGGCTATGGGATGCACACAACTGGAACAACAAAAAGAGAAATATTCTTCCTGTTGTATTGGCTCCTGACAGCTGCTGTGCCTAAAACCTGGCTTTTTGGAGCATCTTTTGGGGTTTGTTTCTTTTTTTGTGTCTGTGGTTTATTTCTATTTGAGGTTTTGTTTGTTGTTGTCTGTGGGGTTTTTGTTTGCTTTGGGTTTGGGTTTTTTTGGTTGGTTGGTTTTGTTTTGGGGTTTTTTGGCATCAGAGGAAAAGGACTGGGGTGATGCCCTCCTTCTTTTGCTGCTGGAGGATTTCTCTGCATAAAAACCCCAAGTTTTTCTGATATTTTTATTGTTAGAACTGTTCTTTCTTCCATTAATAACCTCCAGTCTCAAAAGGGAGTAAATCAGCCAATATCAGGGGATGTTTATGGGCATTTGGTGTACAAGACACCTTTCAGGGCATTAATAGGACCTGAGTACCATTAATAATTAATGCTATTAATAATTCCTGAGCAGGAACAGTGGGCACCTTTACTCTGGTGAGCTCATGCCCTGTTAAATGGGGCACTTTGATGTGAAAAATCCAAATGTTGGTGTACATTGGCTCCAGGAGCTCTGACCTGCTCCTCCAATCCTGCAGCCAGTTCTGCTTTGGTGGGACTGATCCCTGAGCCAGAGGTTCCAAATTTAACAAACCAGGCTTGTTCCCACCAGCTGAAAACCTGGCTGGAGGTGAAATTACTGACCTTACAAACAGCACCTGGGGCTGACTCAAATGCCATCTTTTCTTTTCACCATTCATCCCGTTCTCTGTTTTCCAGGAAAACATCCTGGTTTGGGATCATTTGGGCTGAACCTCTCCAAAAATAACAGCACTCTGTACCCAGCCTGGAGCATTTGCAGAGCTGAAATGGGTTTGAAAAGTGGGGTAGGTTTTTTTTGTTTATTTGTTTTGTTTTGGTTTTTTGGGGGGTTGGTTGGTTGGTTGGTTTTGGGTTTTTTTGGTGGGTTTTTTTTTGTTGTTGTTGTTGTTTTTGTTTTTTCCCCTGCTGCTTTTAAAATAAATAAATAAAAATACCAATAACTGCAGCTCCTGTAAACGTCTGAGGTAGCTTGGAGCAAATACAGGGTGCTGGTTTTCCTGTGGAAGAATCCATTCTTGCTTGACTTTCCCTACAAAACTGAAGCAAGGAGTTCTGTGAGTCAGAGAATTAAAGAAAACCATCTGATACATCACTTTAGAGTCAAATCCCTGATAAAGGGATTTTTTTTTTTTGTCTTGCTCCTTGCATGGACACTAAAAACTCTAAAACTGAGACTTATCCCCCTTGAATGGAGCTGGAATTTTCTGCAAAATAATGGTAAAAAGGAGGAGTTTGAATGGACAGTGGCACCTTGAAGGCTAAGTGGAAGTGGCTAAAATTTTGTTTGAAATAAAAAACATGAACTATTGTTTAAAAAATTATGTTGTTTTAACTTGTTCAGTAATTGAGGCTTGGGAGGGGTTGTGCTGAGGGAATGTCACTGCCTAAGGTAATAACACAACTCTGGGAGGAGGCACCTTTGAGCACCCTCTTCGGGACCAACCCATTCATTTTTCCACTCTTTTCCCAGTCATTTCTGATCTCAAAATAAGCTGGAATCCCACTGCTGAATTACTTCAGGCGGTGGATGGGCTGCAATTAGTGTCAAAACCTGGTACTGGAGCTCTGTTCCCACGTGCAGAGAGGCCACAAAATGTGGTTTGGTGGCCACAAAGGGGACACAAAATGTCAGCTCTCAGCTCCTGAGGACTCCCAGAACTTTCTTGTTTCTCACAGGAATAAGCAGTGCTGGGTGCTTGGGGCTTGAGCTTTTCTCAGGTTGGAGAAATCTGACTTTGTGCTGCCTGTGGGAGGAGTGAAATTCAGTTTGTGGTCAGGATTTGTGGTGTGGTCAGCCTGATCCAGGGGCTTGGGAGTGACCTGGAATACTGGACAGTGATGCAGGATTTTTGGACACTTTTTCAGCTCCCCTCTTGTCCTCAGAACTTTGTGTGGGATTAACAAATTCCACCTAAAATGCCTCAAAATCTGGAACAATAAAGGATGCAAAATTCCTGCCCCTTTAGAGATGGGAGCCAGGTCTGGTGGCTTTTTCCTGGGATTCAGAAAATGGATGWGGAACAGCCAGGAGCTTTCTCCCACATTTCTGGAGACAAAGCCAGGGGCTGAGCAGAGTTCAAAGGGGTGATTTGATGCCTCAGCCATTTCCTCCTGAGCCTGGATGCTGTCTGCCAGCTCTCAAATGGGACCAGGGCTGGGGATCCATCCCCCAGAGCTCAGCCTGATGGATTATTTGTGGATTTGGGAAAGCTTGAGATGCTCCAGAAGCACATGGGAGTGAGTCAGTGCCGTGTCATGGGCTGGACACAATTCTGTCTCAGACACTCCAGATTCMAAAGTTGATTTGGGGGGATCTTTTGTATAAATTTAGAAGGTTTGGGAGCACTCAGTTGCAAGTGGCCTTCAAAATAATCCAAAATTCAAAATTTCCCTGAGGAAAATCCAGTTGCTGGCTACTGCTGTGGACCTTAGGGAAGGATGAACAGATGCAGACCCATGAACAGAGCCACTCTGGGAGTTCTGACTGCTGTAACTCCAGAGCTGCACATTCTTCCATCCCCTCATGGTTCATGGAGGGATTCTGAGCTCATACCTCTGTTTTTTTTTTTAACACTCTGTGCTGAAGGCGCCCCTGGCTCTCAGAACAGATTGGGAGATGAGCACTTAATAATTTAAATGGAATAAAATGTAGAAAATACCATTTCACTGGGGTAAAGAAGCAGCAGGTAGAAATGAYTCCTGATTTCCCTAGGGAATGGGAATATCACTGGGAAGATCTGAGAGGCAAGAGGGGTGAAATGGGGCCGCTGGAAAGGTAAAAATGAAGGTTCTTCTCAAAATCTGCCCAGGCTGGTCCAGGCTCTGCTCCCAGCTCTGCCACTGCCTCTGCTCTGTGAGTTTGGGTGACTCATTTCCTTCTGTGTTCCATGGCTCCCCCTGCTCCTGTCTGTTTAGATTCCAAATTTTTTCTACCAGGAGCTGCCTGTGCTGTGTGGGACAGACCCAAGTGTGCTGTGACCAAGAGAGAGCCTTGCACACATGAATGAGGGACCAGAAAACACATTTAATGTGATTTTAGTTATTTTTAACAGCATTTACATTAAAACWGTCATAGCAAGTACCTAAATTTATATATTTTTTAAACTAAAACAATTTTTATAGAGAACTGATTTTTCAGATTTACCTTCTTACAGTTTGGTCATGCCAAAAGTATTAAACTTAATTACAGAAAACTGGAATTTACACCTGCTCTGTGGGTATCAGTGAGGTGCTGCTTTGTGTCTCTCCTTCCATTCCTGATTTATTTTGCTGTCTGTTGTTTTCCCATTTCTCCTTG
>CADDXX010000553.1:484863-499724 GCA_902810485.1 Alauda arvensis | reverse complement strand
GTTTTTGTAACTGGTTTCTATTAATGGTTTTAAGATGAATCCCAGGAATCTGAAGCTTTCCAGCCAAAGGGGGTGTTTAAATATTATGCCATCCAAGGGTGCTGGAATGCAGGGAGTTTTTGGAGATGCCTTGTGGGTTCAGACAGRGCCCTGTGACCTGCTCCAAGGCCAGCAGAGCTGGAAGAACACAAACACATGGATTAATGGGAATAATCCATGCAGCTGGAAAACTCTGGATGCTGCAGTTTAACTCCTCACTTGGGCACATCCAGGTCTGTCCCAGACAATCTGCACAGCTCAGTGTGCTCAGCAAATCAAAACCCTCTCAGCATTTCCATCTGACTGAATTCCTGCATTCCTGGACGTGCACATTAATTAATTTCTGCTCCTTGAGTTGCAGGGAGCTTCCAGCTGGAGAGATTCAAGGCAGGAGGAAGTTGTGGAGCTGCCTGCAAAGGACAGCCCCATRCCCACCTGCTGTTCCTATTCCTCTGGTTTTGCTTCTAAATGAAGCCTCAGGCTGCACCAGGGGAGGTTTAAATTGGACATCAGGGGGAATTTCCCCATGGAAAGGGTTGTTAAATGTGGGAGTTGCTGCCCAGGGAGGTTTGCAGTGCCCATCCCTGGAGATGTCCCAGGAACACTCAGAGCTCTGGGATGGGGACAAGGATCCTGGAGGGTTTTTCCAACAATCCTGGGATTGAGGAGTGCTTGGGCACAGCATGGACTGCCAGTGTGGTATTTCTGTGGATTTCACCTGTCTCTGGCTGTCCCAGGGCTGGTATTTAATATTCCCATGATATTTTTTTATTCATCCCCAGTCTAAAGGTGTCAGAGCTCTGCGTTGCTCATCCCCCAGCCTGTGCTTGCCTCAGCTGCTTTGGTGGCTGCATCTCAGGCTRCTGATTCCAGAGGACTCTGGTGGAATGAAACACAAGAACATCTGGTGACACCATTGCCTTGTCATTCTGGATGTGCCCTTCAGAGAAGGTAAATCAGGGGTTTTTGTGTTTGTGGCTGGGGAACAAGCAGGGAGATGCTGGGGCTGAGAGGTGCCTGGCTTGTTCCAGCCCTGCAGTAATGACAGGCTCTGCTTGGCAGCCCTGTCATTGTGGTTTGCTTTCCATTTTGTCCTCTCAGTTCACAGTTCTTGCTCTAAGCTGGATTATTTCAGGTTTGCTGAAGGGGTTTGTGGCAGCTGGAAGATTTGGTTTAAAGAGAAAAGTTTTGCCACCAAGTGAAAAATGGTGCAAATTATCCCTGAACTGCAGTGCCTTTCTATTGCTGTTCCCATGACAAATTCTTTTTTTCCATATTTCATTTTGAAGAATCCTTGCTGCCTTTGCCACTGCCAATTAGCTGTACTCTTGTACTCTTTATTCCTAAACTGTAGCATTCCCTACTACTTTTCTGTTCCAGGAATTTTATCCTTTCTTCTTCCCATGAGGAGGTGTTTTCTCCTTTGATCCTGGTGGAACACTCTGGGTCCTGTATTTAAAGAAGTTGTTGATGATAAGCCTGGAGTGCTGACAAATCCTGCACACAAGGCCTTGTACTGTAATTTGTGTCAGCAGATCATTAATGCTGGCATTCCTTTTTAATTCATGCATTTATAGCTGAGAAGATGGGGTGGAGGGRGCGAGTTCCACTCCTGTTTCCCAGGCTTAGTGGCTCAAAAATATCAATAAAGGTTGGAGGGTTCCCCTGGGCATCAGACTTTTTTCCTGATCTGATACTTGCTCAGCTTTTCTGGCTGCTTATCTTCAGTTTGGATTTCTTGGGAAGTCTCTCAGTGCAGCCTGAAATCTAAAATTGTAAAAATGGGAGAGATGGAGAGGAGGAAACTTCCTGACAGCCCTAACTTCCCACAAACCAATTACCCTCATGACCCCTGCACTTTCAGCAGGCCTTTGTTCCCCTGAGTCCCTGCTTTAGATCTGAATTAGGTGTGAAATACTGAATTTCTTTTGCCACAATGAAAAAGAGGCAGTTTTGGGAACACAGGAGCCTTTCTGCTGCTGCTGACCTGATCTGCTGGCAGGTGCAGAGTCTGCAAAAAACACTCCAGTTGCTGCTGGAAAGTCCCTTTTCCTTGCCTGGATGAAGTTGCTTTCTCTGGTCAGGATTTGTGGTCAGTTGGAGATGAGCAGTGGGCAGCCAAGGGATGCTTGGTATTGGGAGAATCAATCCCAATGCCCCTGGGAGTGGGGAAACATTACAGCTCTTGTTCTTTTTCTTGTTCCACCCAGGTCAGGGTGGAAGATCCACAGACAGAATTCCAGTTGGGACTTGGTGATTGATTTTCTCTGATCTATTCCCAGACTATTCACAGACTCACCAGCCCTGAGCTCCAACAGCTGCCACAAAAATGTGCCAAAATGGCCACTGCTGACTTTTCCCAGGCTCTTTCAGCACCATTTACCCAAGAACCAGGTGACCCCTCTGTTATTGATGTTTGACCCAGTGATGGCCACTAAAGGGCTGCAATGGGGACCTTTTTCACCCAACTACAGAAAAACACCCAAACCCATGAAGAAAAAGAAGGTGAAGAGAAGGACTTAGACAATGCCCTAAATCCTCCACCCTGGCTCACACACATTGCTATGGACTGAAACCTCAAACCCTGAGTGTTTCACCCTGTGAGATCTCACACTTCTCACCAAACCCCACACCCACAGCCCCTGTGCTGTCACTCAGTGTTGGGAGCCATCCCAAGGCCTCAAGGTCAAATGTGGGTGCCTGCCTGAGAGTCAGCACCTTGTAACACAGAAAGCCTGAAATTTTCAGCATCCAGGGTTCCAACAGGGAAGGAGAAAGGCTGGGAGCACTGCTCAGCTCAGAATGGAGAAGCTTGTTAAAAATTCAGCTCCTGGACCAGGAAAAATGTTGACACAGCTGCTCTTCCAGGATGTCTTTGGAGTAGCAAAGCCCCAGGAAGCTGGGCTGGCTGCAGACTGTGCAGGATTAGAGAGGGGACAAGGCAGAGATGTGCAAACCAAGCCCTGTGTCCCTTTGCTCCCCTCTGTGAACCCCAGAGGAGCTGCTGCTCTCCCCGTGGGTGATTTTAGGATATTTCAGCCTTGTTCAGCCTGGACTTGGCTCCTTGCAGTCAGGAAATATCCAGTCCATGACAGCAGCAACCACAGTAATCTGCTCCCTCCCAAAAACCCTGCGAGGAGCAGGCAGTAACCTCTGCAGTGCCACAGCTGGGAGGCAGAAAGGTGGGAAAAAACCCTGGAACTGTAGCCTGGAGGGTCCTGGAAGGTTGGGAGGAGAGCAGGGGAAGGAGAGAATGCTGGATTTGCTGTCTGTGCATTGGGAGCAGCCTTTCGCCTCCCAGCCAGGCATTTTCCAGGCTGCTCTGAGCACAGCATGGTCTGGCTCCCTGAGGGAGACAACAGGAAAGGCTCCTWCTTCCATGAGATTCCCTGAGATTCCTGGCCCAGCAGCTGCTCTGGATCAGTGCTGTCCTTGTTGTGACACCTGGCACAGGTCAGGGGGACAGGAGCCTTTGGTGCCTGCAGGTGCTTCAGGGATTGCCACAATGGGAATTCCTGGGGCTGGCAAAGAGAGGAGCTGGTGGGATTGGGGTTGCAGCTGGATGTGGTAATATCCAGGTGGAGCCACAGCTCAGGTGATGAGGGAGGGGCTGCTCCTATCCCATTACCCCCAAATCTCCTCACTACATAAAAATGTCAGAGTTTCCAGGGAAATTCTGCAAAGTTCTTATCTGAACATTATTTTAGGCTTTTTCCCTAGAAACAARCCAGTTCTCTGGATCTGTCTGGGACAGTGTGGAGTTAACAGCAGGCTTTTTTCATTCATTATCTAATAAAAATAATAGCTTCAGTTTCTTGGAATTTGTTTGGAAGTGTCTGCTTCTGTCTGATGCTGGAGACAGGATCCTGGACTGGGTGAGGTTCTGATCTGGATGCTCCCAAAGTTGTCCTTTGTTGTAGTGTGTAATTATTTAAATGTTTATTTAGGGGGTTGTTATAATTATAATTATAATACTCTCTTCTTTCCTGAAACTCTTCCCCCTCTGGGATAGAGGAAATCAATTTTCTGGTAGAGTAGAGAGAGAGAAAAATGTCAGAAGGAAAAAATTCAAGTGTGGCAATTAAGTTTATCCTCATGGATAACCTGGGAAGGTTCCTGACCTGTGTTTTTAAGTTCTCTTATGGAATCCCACRAACAATTAAGGACCGTCAGTTTTAATTCCCTTTCTTCACTTTGATGACTAATTTGATTTAATTGAAAAATCCAATAAATCCAACCCACTAAATGGTGTTAACCATAAGCAACAATAACCTGACAACAGAAGAAAAGAAAACAGAAAAACTGACCATATTTTATTTTCCTAAATTATGTAATTTTGCTTTTAATATCCTAGCAGCAGCTATTTTATTTCCCATTTTATACTCTATTTCCAGACTCATTGTAATTTTCCTCTAAATATCCAGCCCTTGCTTACAAATCACAGGACAGGGTAAATATTGTTTTCTGGGTTGTCTTTGGAGACTGGAGCTGGAAGTRAAACCATATGAGGAGACCAAGATCAAAACCCCATGGCAGGCAGCAGAATAAATCCAGTCTGGAGGAGTGTCAGACAAAGGGAGGAACAGCTGGATCAAGTAAAGCACCAGGAAAATAGGTTCCATCCCTAGGGGGAGGGAGAAAGATTTGTTTTGTCAGCCCRGAGCTGTGTGGGACCAACTTCCCCCGATGAAACTTTGATGTCAGAGTCAGGGAGGGCTCAGAAAGTCCCAGAGGGAGGGGAAAGAGGAGAGGGAGCTGCAGAAAGTGTGAGGGAAGGGAAGGAGGTGGAGTGGGGCTGGGGAGGTGGAGTAATCCTGCAGAATCTGAGCTGCTGTCCTCAGCTCTGGGGATGTAAATTGATGAGGTCATAGTGTTTTCCAGTTACAGAAAAGAAAGTTAAAGGGAAAAAAAAAAAAAGTCTTGTTTTTCCAGAGAGGCGAAAACTCCGAGAAGCCCAAGACATGGAGCAACTTGCAAAACTCCTCCTGTGGCAGATCCTGCTTCAGCAAAGTAAGCTCTGAGCTGCTGCTGTGCTGTTACTTGTTTTTATTTCAGCTGCACCACGGGGCTGCGGGTTAAATCYGAGATTTTGAGCTGTTACCTTTGTAAGATTTTGTTCAGATTCCTAAATTTCCTCTGTTTTCGTCTGGGGAGGGGAGGGAGTCGTGGGTTTCCTCTGCTTCTTTGGGGGAGAGAATGGAGAAATGTTTGAGGCTGTTGGAGCTCCGTTCAGCAGGTTTGTGCAATCTTTTTTTTTCCTATCAGCAAATTCAAAACCCATAAGCTTGGATGTGAGTACAGCAAAGTTTTCACAGTCAGATTTATGTGATTTAAGGTTGTTTTTTACTTTTGAAGAAGCAGAAACAGCTGTGTGTGAGAGAGAGGGTTCAGATGGAGGGGAAAAAAGGATGTGTGGTGTTTGGGTTTCTTTTCCTCTTGTCAGCAGAAAGACAGAGACAGAATTCACTTTTGGGTAGCAAGGTGTAAGAAAGGAGWAGCAAGTGAGGAGCAGAAGTTGTTTAGGGACTACTGCTGACCCCCTGCTCTACCCAGCCCTTTTAAAAGGCTGTGGCTGACACCTGAGCCCCTCAGTTCCTCAGCACTGAGGTGGAATAAGGTGAGGAGCTCTTCCTTCGGTCCCTAATTAATCCATTTTCCATGTCACCACAGCGTTTTTGCAATGCCCCGAGGCAAGGTTTAGGAATTGGCAAATGATGGGATCAGTCATACGGACAGAAGGGTGAAAGGGGCTCAGAAATCTGGGGTGTGGGGTGGGCTCAAGAGGAGGAGGAGGAGGAGGAGAGGCCACAGTTCTGTCACAACCAGTCCAGTGACTCCAGKGAGGTTTGGCAGAGCAGCCAGGGCAGGAAGAGCAGGTTGGGCTGCTGCAGAGCCCAAGGTCCCACCTGAGCATGGAGGATCTCTGACMGAATTTCAGGTGCATTTTGGATTTACCTGGATGCACTCCAGGCTGCCCTGATGTCTGAGCCCACCCAAATCAGGCYGTAACTCAATAGTGAGGATGGGAAAGGGAGAAGGGGGGAAATCTGGCAGAGAAACCACTCCTTCAAGTGTTAATGTCTCAGGGAGGAACAGCTCCGTGTTTGGAATGGCTCTACAAAACCATTCCGTGGGCCTGCAGCCAAGGGGAAGCTCACAAAGCAGGGCAGGGTTTCTAAAGCTCAGCTGAAATCCCAGAAAAGCTGGGGCAGAGGGATCCTGTCTGTGCCCCAGGTGGGGATTGGCTCCTTGCACAGACACAGAGTTTTTCCTTTCTGCAGAGGCAGCACATTCCTGCTCTCTGCATGTTCCTGCCTGCAGGGAGTGCAGGAATTGTTGGGGCTGGATGGGTACTGAAGGGCTCTGACATCCTTTTTGGGAGTGGGAGACTCTGCTTTTTTGAAAGTTGTCCCAGGAAGCCTTTAATATTAAACAAACATAGAGATTTAGAGAAAAGCCCAGTTCAAAGCCTGGCTTGGCCATCAGTGGGCTTTGAAGAGAAATTCTGTTTTACTGAAAAGCTGAGTCTTGCAGGCTGGACAGGAGGAGAATGGAAGAAGTTTAGGAGGAGCTGTTTTTGCTCACCATATCCCTCTCCCAGATGAGCCCAGCTGTTTCTCCTGGCTACTGCTCAGTGGGTTTAAAAAAACCTGGCTCCCAGAGGAGAGCTGAGGTCATTTATGTCACTGTCACCTTGCTGCTGCTGCATCCAAAGCCTCTCAGCCCCCTAAAGACTCAGGAGCCACTCCCCAGAGAGCCTGGGGACAGCACAGGCTGCTGCTTTCCCATCACTGTGTAATGGCCCCACAGAGCCCACGGAACCCCCTGCAAACAGAGGGATTTATGGGGGAAATGAGGAATCTGGCACTCACAGACCTGGGGAAGAAGAAGAAGGTGTTCCTTTCTGCAGGACTTTTCTGCTCTGCTTGTTTTTCATCCCCCAGAACGAAACAGGAACTCAGCAGTGGCAGCAGCTCCCGTGTCCCAGGAGGGAGTTCATCCCAGGATTGTTCAGGCAGGACTCAGGGGACATTTTTCTGTCCTTGCCCTGCTCCAAGGGGAGCTCTGAGCATGTCACACATCTTTCACAGCCCAAGCCTTTTGCTTCTAGTTTGCCCACAGTTTTTTTGTGGCTTAATTCTTCACATGAAAAATGGATGGGATTCAAGAAGTACAAGCTGGCTCTGCTTTTTACAAGGGATTAAGAAATCATTTTCCAGGCTGTTTTCCTCTTCCTCTACTGTGGGACCACAGAGGATCTCTGGGACCCTGCCAAATCAGCACAGAACGTGTCAGGGGATAGCACAGAATTGTCTTTTGGTGGTGTGTGTTTTTTGTTTTTTTGGTTTTTTGTTTTTTGTTTTTTGTTTTTTGTGGTTGCATCACCCAGAAAAGACAAAGTGATTCTCTGTCCCCTGGAATTTGAAATTTCAAAATGGAAGCCACAGTTGAGTTCTGTGTTGACAGCTCTGAAGGCAGCTGAGGTTTAGAAGCTCCAGGTCCTGGAGTCCTGTGATGACAGAGGTCAGGGCTGTCACCAGGTGCATGAAAGCTCTTTGGTTTTACAGCTGACTCACCAAAATCCCTGCTTCCAGCTGMCCCCAGTGCTGCAGTCCATGAGCTCTCACCTTTACTGGGCTGTGGCTTTATCTCTATTCAGAAGCTTCTGWATCATAAATTCCCTTCTAAAAGCAGGGCTGGTTTGCTCTGCTTGTCTCACACAGCACAGCAGGGTCCCACAGCAGAGGGAGGACTTTGAAAAGAGAAAAAGGCTCAATCCTCCTTCCACTGCTGCTCTCTGCTCAGGTTATTGGAGGTCAGTTGTTCTCAATTCCATTTTCTCCAGGTGTGCAAGAGATCAGAGACATCCCAGATTCCTCAGATTTCTGAGTGAGCTCATTTACAGCTCTGTCAAATGAGTCTGAGCCTTACCCAYGAGCTGATGGATGTGTGCAGATTTCCAGCATGGCTGGGGAATCAGAACAATCAGTTCTCCCTTCTTTGTCTGCTGGAGTTCCTGTGCCTCTTGTGAAGAGATATATATTTTTTTTTTCCCTTCTAGAATTTTGCTGCTTAGCTGCTTCTTTTTTTTTTTAATTTATTTTTTATATTTGCACCTTTTTGTCAAACTATGGATGATATCCTAGGGCAGGTTCAGACCCAAAGTTTCTGTCCAGACTCTGTGTGTGCACAAAGTGAGAAGCTCTCTCCCACCTCTCTGTGCTGAGCTCCAATATTTCAGTTCACACAAGCCCAGCCTTGCGTGCCAACAGCCAGCAAGTCCCAAATCCAGTCTATAAAATGCAAAATATAAAATCCACATGCTCTTCCCTGCTCCCAACAGGATGCAGCATCTCCTGGTCACTGAGGGGCAAACCAGAAACACCTTGGAATGACTTTTTGAGGAAGCAGCATCATTCCTGCCCTGTTCCTGGCTGAAGTTTTTAGAGTGGAGAGGAGAAGAACCCACAAGACATCAACTTTTCTTGTCTAAAAGCTGTTCCATGCCAGCCAAGCCCCTTTTCCACAGAGAGCTGTGTTTGGAAGTGCTGGAGAAGCGCCCGTGGCTGCCCAGGCTCCAGCAGCTCCACCTGGCAAGGGCAGGGAAGGGGAGGGTGCTCCTTGCCCTGGCAGGTGCAGGGCTCCARAAAGGTGCAGAACCAGGTGCTGGTGTGAAGCTCAGAGCTTTGGATGGCTGAGCTTTTGTCACTGCTTGGATTTACAATGCTGCCTTGGTAAATCTGCCCGGTAAATTCGTTGCTGCTCCATGTTTTTCCCATTATCTCTCCAGAGGAAAGGAGAGCAGTAAATGCCTTCATTCCTCTGCCTGAGCCAGCAGAGGATGTTTCTGTCGCACCAAATCCACTTGTTGTTCGTGCAGGGCTCTGGAAGCAGCCTCAGACACCATTCCCCAGCTCTCAGATCACTGTTCATGTCACGACATCAAGCTGTCCCCTTGAACCACACCCATTCAGCCCCAAGGACATTGCCTGGGCACAGKGACACCTCTGTGCTGGCCTCACAAGTGACACCAATTTTTCCTGGCTCATTTGGTGCTGTGGAGGAGCTTTTTTATCATTCCTTTGTTTTTCTAAGCTAAATCTAAGTCCTGGCTTGCAGAGACCAGGGCTGCAGCTRATACATTTTGCAGCCTGTCAGGAGAGACACTCAAATGATGGAATTATGATGTCTCTTTCTTATATACAGAGAGCACAGACCTTGTCCAAGATTTGATTTTTCTCTTTGTGATGCTGAGATTTTAAATGTAAGAAAAAACTATTTGAAGTGCCTTTGAGCTGGCAGTTCAACAGAGTGCTGCTCATTTTTTTGTTTCTGCTGTCCCTGCCCAGTGTTTTGTGATAGAAAAAGGGGAGGAAACCAAGTTTATTTTCAGCACTTGGGGGTGTGCTAAAATACCCCCAGTCTGGAGCTGAATTTGAAATTCATTAATTCCAGGGCTAAAAAAAAAAAATAATAAAAAAAATACAGCCTTTGTCTGGAGGACACTGTGCCTCTGACATTAGCAGGACAAAATCTCCAATGATTTCGATGGAACCCACTTGGGTTTGGCTGGGTGGAGAGATGAATGGTGGTGTTGTGTTGGGAATCTGTGTTGGGAATCAAAAGCCTGATGCCAGGAGACCTTCTGGACCCCTCCCACACAAGGAGCAGAGAAATGCAGAATAAAAGGAATTGGTTCATCTCTGGAAAAGTTCTTCCCGTGTGGATCTGAGTCAYGTGAGTTGGAGGGAGCTGATGCATCCAGAGCATCACAGAATTAACTGTGCAAAGTGTGTGGCAGGAATGGGAAATGGAGCAGCCAGATATAAACATCAGTGTTAGCAGAGAAGGGGGGAATAGATGGAGCAATAACAGAAGTGGCTGCTGACTTGGAGTGTATTTGTAGCTGTTTTATCCTTTGGTTGTCAGTAACACTCTTTAYTTTCTGCTTTGACAGGTTCTGTGAGCTCATATTCAGGTGAGTGGCATCTCTGTAAATCTGCCAGGTTTTGTGATCATGAGGAGGAGTGAGAGAGACCCTGATTCCATGGCAAGCACAGGGACTTTCATTCCTAACTTCTGTGGATTGTTCACACCATGCACAGGTGTCTCCAAACCTGGATTAAACTGGGGGTCAGGATTAGGATGGGTGGGTGGGACAGCTCGAGTGTACAGACATAAAYGAAATCTGATATTAAAGTTTTTTTATTAGGGAAAGGTTCTTCCCCCTGAGGGGGGCACGGCCCAGGCTCCCCAGGGAATGGGCACAGCCCCAAGAGCTCCAGAAACATTTGGACAGCAAAGAGTCTGAAAAACACTAAAACTTAAAGCATCATCTTCACGTGCCATTCACTCCATAACCCCACAACTCCTTTTTTTCCTCCCCCCCCCGTTTGCCGCTGGTTTTTCAGTGCCAGCTGATGCCTCCARCCCGGGCAGCGTGGTGGTGTCAGTGCTGAACATCAGCGCCGTGCTGGGCTCCCAGGCCGTGCTGCCCTGCCAGAGCCACCGCATGGTGTGGACCCAGGACCGCCTCAACGACCGGCAGCGCGTGGTGCACTGGGACCTGCTCAGCTCCTACTACGGGGACAGCAGGATGGAGAGGCTCTGTGACATGTACTCTGCTGGGGACCAGCGTGTCTACAGCTCCTACAACCAGGGCAGGATCCTCATGCCTGAGAACGCCTTTGCGGATGGGAATTTCTCRCTGGTGATCAAAGGTATGGAGCTGGAGGGAGCCTGGCAGGTGACARTTTTTAGGCTCTCTGTGCCCACAAGCAATGACCCTCAAGAAAACACTGCATTTGACCTGAGGGCTTYTTGTGGCCCTTTGGTTGTGATTCAGTAGCTGAACTATGAACACTCCATGGTCATTGCTCCTGTGCCTGCTCTAAATCAGCTTCCTCTTCCCACCTGTTAATAGAAATGCCTTCCTCACAAGAGCAAATCAACTGAACAAATTGTTTCATTAGGTGACCAAATCATTACATTGGATGAGATGATTTGTCTCTGCTTAACCTACCCTGGTGAKAAGGATGGCTTAGAACAAAGTTGTTTTGCATCCAGACAAGGATTTGSGGAACTGCAAATGACACAAATAATCATTGTCTCAGTATAAAACACTGAATTCCTGTCTCTTCCCTGCTCTACAGGTGTTGCAGAGAGTGATGCAGGCACMTATTCCTGTAATCTTCACCATCACTACTGCCACTTGTACGAGACGGTGAAAATCCAGCTGGTCATTGCCAAGAGAGGTGGGTGTGGTGACACCTCCAGATTGTCCAGGTGCCACAGGAGGCTTGGGAAGCACCAGCAGAGCTGGTGCTCTCTGTACTGTTTGCTGTCTGCTTCCCTGAGTTTCAGAGGCTTTCTTTACAAACATCTCTTCTTCCTTGGCCAAACAGTGCCTGCTCAGCTCAGGGTTTGCTCCTGGTCATTACCCAGCTGTGCCTGCTGCAGCAGCAGCACACCCCTGGTGACAACCCCCCCACTGGTGACAATCCCCAYCCTCAGCTCAGCCATAAGGACCTGCCTGTGCTCTGGCTGCTGAGCTTGTCCTGGGCAGCCTGTATTTAAAAACCCGCCTTGAGTTACCACACCTTAAGCCCAGCTCTAAAAGTGAGCTGTTGGCAGCTGCAGGGAGTCCCACCCACCCATTAAAATCCATTTAAACCTCTGCAGAACACCAGTGGAGCTGCTGGGGTGGAAGTGCATCTCCTGTGCTGCTCTCACAGTGCAATAAAAACACCCWGAGAGCCCCAGTGTTCTCCTCTGTGCTCTGGCTTCTTCTGTTATTCCTTTTCAAGAGCCAAACACAGAGCACTGCTGCTTCAGCTCCTCCAGTAATTAGGGCCTTTGTGGGTAGGAAAGCATTTCCTGCTCAGAGGATTGGGATGAAGATCCTCATTCCATTCTTAGCCTGTGGAGGGAATTTGCTTCCTGCTTTCTGAAGCAGGAGATTAACTCTGAGTTAGAAGGAGGAGAAAGTGGCCTTGCTTCATGAAATGGCCGAGGATGTGGAAGATAAAGGTAGTTTTTTTACTAACTGCTGAAATAAGGGTGAAAAAGGCAAGGTTGTTCACATTCATGCATGTTCAAGCTGTGCAATGTGGTGCCTTTAAGATTTTGGGAGGGGGTGTGTTATAGGATTCCATTCTTGTGGAGTTCTAGGATTCCAAGAGGGCAATCTCRGGTGTCTCTGGGTGTCCTTGCCACTTGGAATCCAGGATTCCAGGCTCTGGGAGCAATCTCAGGTGTGCCTGGCTGTCCCTGACACTTGGCATCAAGTGGGAATTTCGCATCAACTGCATCCACAAGATCACGGCATGCGACAGCAAAGTGGCCTAAAAATTTGGCTCGTTTTGGCCAAGGAAAGGAAACCTGGGAAGGAAACTTAAGTTGGTTATGCAGGACAGATGGGATGGGTGGTGAAAACCGGGATGGGTGGGGCAAAAACCCCATTGCAAAGGCGGTGTCCCCCCGGCAGGCGAGGAGGCCAGCGAGTACTGGGACGGCGAGAAGGAGGTGCTGGTGGCCCCGGAGGGCAGCACGGTGACCCTGCCGTGCGTCAACCGGCAGCACATCTGGACGGAGCGGCACAGCGAGGAGGAGCAGCAGGTGGTGCACTGGGACCGGCAGCCCCCGGGCGTGCCCCACGACCGCGCWGACCGCCTGGTGGATCTGTACGCGTCCGGCGAGCGCCGCTCCTACGGGCCGCTCTTCCTGCGCCAGAAGATGAACGTGAGCCGCGGCGCCTTCGCGCTCGGGGACTTCTCCCTGCGCATCTCCCGCCTGGAGAGCGCCGATGAGGGCACCTACTCCTGCCACCTGCACCACCACTACTGCGGCCTCCACGAGCGCAGGATCTACCACGTGTCGGTGACCGAGCCCCCGAGGGACGGCCCCGGGCTGAACCGGACSGCGCACGGCGCGGTGCCGGCCGCAGGTGAGCGCGCTCCGCTGCCGCGAGTCTGGCACAAACCCTGCTGGGAAATGCCACACCCTCTCCCCTTAGCTGGGTAAAATCACGGGATTCCTCTGCCTCGTGTGTGGGTGCGGCACTCAGCACTGCGGTTGTCCTGGTTTGAGATGCCCGCAGGTTGGGCACCAAAATCTGTCCTGGTTTGGAAAGACAGGGGTCTGCTAAGGAAGGCAGGAGCCTCCCTTAAATTGGAAAATAGAAATCCATAAATATATATTTATATAAATATAAAATATAAATGCCCCCCCCGAATTATTATAATTTTGAAATTAAGGGGCTCTTAGGCAAAGCTATGGGAATAGGAAGAAGAGTTCTTTACTAGGAAAATTAAATAAAAAATGCAGCACCACAAAATAAAACCAGTCAGAGTCAGAATACAACCTGACACCCAGGGTGTTGACAGCAGTCCAAACAAGTCCTCCTTGCTCTCTGTTGGAGCAGAGATGATCCTGCAGAAAGCTGTGGTTTCCTCTGAAGGTCCAGTGGAGCTGAGATGGGTCCAGCCTCCCTCCGGGAATCCAGTGCAAACAGGGGCTGCCCTGGTGTTCCAAACCTCAGATTGTACCTAGGAATGCTTGGCTGGGTGGAGCATCTCCCAGTGGGATGATGGAATTTTATCAGTCATGCAGTGAGCCTCAACAGCCCATTAACAGGATTTGCTCTGCAGCAGGTGACTGAAGAATCTGCTGTATCTCATGATTAGTGCTAAAATATTGGCAAACTTTTGTATTTGCCAGGTTTGTAGAGATCTCTCCATTTTTTCCAGCAGAAGAATTTGGTCCTTGACACTTGGGAAAGGTCATGTTAAGGCATCTCTGGTCTGGGTTTCCCCGTCCACCATTAGGATTTATATTTTAGTTGTTAAATCTCTGTTTCCACTGTTTGATGCCTAAAGTTTAACCCAGCTCTTGCCCCTGCCTTGCAGTTCTGTGGGAAAGCAAAAAGCCAGGAATAGAATTCCTGAGTTTGCTGTGGCACCATCTCATTATGGCAGAAAAGAGCCAGGGATGTGACAAAGCAGAGCTGTCACATGTGCTGTTTGCAGCTTTGCAAGTGGTTTCTTGGTTTGAATTGATATTTTTTAGCTTGGCAGGGTGGAAATCCCATGTTTTCTCCAGCACTGTATGCAGGGAGCACAGGGCATCTGGAAATCCCAGCAAAAAGCAGAGTAGAGCACTGGGCCACCAGAACAGAGCACATTGCTCTGCTTTTTGATTTTCTAGGACTGCTGTTGGCATTAATAAACAATCAGCTCTGGTTTCAGAGCATTTCTTTCAATCTACTCTTGCCTGGATTGGTTTTATTTTTGCTGGGTTGGGGTTTTTAAATGCTGGAAACAAACTGCCCAAAAAACTGGAACCAGTCCCTGTGCCAGCRCTTCCAGAAGTGTCAGAACACATCTGCTGAGGGGTACTGTGGCTTTTGAGTATTTCCTCCCACTTTCCCCCTTATTCCCTCTGGGTAATTAGCAGGGGGAACKCCCAAGGGAATGGGAGGTGAGGGCTCCATCCTCTTCTTGCCTGGTGCTCTGTGAAAATTCCCTGTTAGGGGTGAAAGTGTCATTTCAGCTCTGTTTTGAGGGAAAAAGCCCTCTCTCAGCACAGTCTTGTGGGATTCCATCTGTGCTTGGGCTGGCTTTGTCCATTCCTCTGACTGTTGCAAGCAGAGAAGTCACTTCCTCTTTACATGTGTAAAACATTGACCTATTTATTTGAGACCGACAAAAAATGTTCCACATAAAAATTTTGAGCTCCCCTTCCCCAGTGTTGTGGAACAGAAATCCTGCTGCACCCACAAAAGGCATGGAATTTTGGCTTTCCTCTGAGGCTTTTTTTTTCTT
>CADDXX010000553.1:461437-474594 GCA_902810485.1 Alauda arvensis | reverse complement strand
AGCTGTCACCGCGCCCGGGGAGGCCGCGGCAGCGGGCGGGCCCCAGCGCCCCGGGGTCGGGGTGACGAGAAGGGGCTCCCCGGGCAAGCGCTGCGACGGCGGCTGTCACAGCTCGGGGGTCGGACGGGGTGACAGGCTGCGGTCCTGGTTGGACGGGTGTGAAATGTTCAGTGGTTAAATGAGGGATGAGTGGTCAGTGGTCAAACGGGCGTGAAATGGTCAGTGGTGAAAGAAGTGATAAGTGGTTGGTGGTCAAATGAATGTGGAAGGTGTGTAACGTCGTCAGATAGGTGACGAGTGGTTGGTGGTCACATGAATGTCAAATGGCGGCCAAGGGGTCAGTGGTCAAACGCGTGTGGAGTGGTCAGGGGTCAAACGGTGCCAGGGGCTGTGCTCAGACCACAGCTGTCAAATCCTCGAGGTCACACAGGTGTCACACGGTCCGTGGTCAAACGGGTGTGAAATGGTCGGTGGTTCATTGAGGGATGAGTGGTCAGTGGTCAGACGGCTGTGAAATGGTCAGTGGTCAAATGGGTGGCAGATGCTGATGGTCAGACRGGTATGAGCTGGTCAGTGGTCAAGCAGGTAACAGCGATCAGTGATCAGGGGCTGTGCTCAGATAGCCACTGTCAAATCCACTAGGGTCAAACGGGAGTGAAATGGTCAGTGGTCAGACTGGTGGTCAGTGGTCAGACAGGTGTCACACAGTCCCTGCTGGAACGGGTGACAAGCACTTGGTGGTCAGACGGCTCCAGGGGCTGTGCACAGCCAGCAGCTGTCAAACCCTCGGTGGTCACTCACTGCCACACGGCCAGTGGTCAGACAGGGGACAAACAGTCAGTGGCCAGACGTCCTCTTGCAAGGGCACACGCTGAGCTGGGAGTGCTGGAGAAGAGCAGGGCTGGACTTTGGAATGACCTCAGTGGTGACCAGAGGCAGCTCAGTGACTGCAGCCAAGGGATGTTTGCCATGGTTCTGGTCCCTGCACACGCAGTGTGGCTTGCGTGCCACGGGCTTAGAATGAAATAAACCAGTAAAAGTCCCTTTGACAGTTTGCCAGACAGTAACTTTCAAAATGTATTAATCCTTTTGTAGCAAATCACTTCTCTTTGTACTCACATCTGTCGCTGGCAAGGCAATTTTGCACAGTTAAATGCTTTGCCAGGAAAAAGGAAAAAAAAAATCAGGGAGCACGTTTGTGGGAAATTCGTGCGGACCTGACTCCAAAATAACACCGTGCTTGAGGTGCACGTTTTGTGTTTGGTGAGATGGCTCACCCCAAGCATCCTTGGACGTGTTGTGCAGCCTCTTTCTTATCCCTGAGACCTGGAGCCTTTCATGCTGATTGTGTTTTTATCCCTGGTGGAATGTGGATATTGTTTGTTGACACGTATTTCTGATGTGGYGAGGTGTTTATGTTGGCTAGTAACCATAGGAGTGTTCGTGGATTGACTTCTTGTTTTTCTCGGTTGTGCAAACATTTTGGGGGGGGGGGGAACAACCGTACAAAATACTTGTTTTCAAAATAAATCTCTTGGAAATTGACTGTTAATAAATTTTCCTCCTTCACCCCCTGAGTGACAGGGACACGTTGTTGTAGAAATTCAAGCTGTGTTTGTGGTTTGATTTCACTAAAGGAGGTTTGGGATTGTTCAGGCTGCATAATTCCCACTGCCACAGAAATTTAGGATTAGGAAATGTAAACTGTGCTGAGGCATCTTGAAYACACAAGGATGTTTTGGTCTTTGACCAGGAAACAGAGTTAGTAACAAACCTTAGGGTGRATTTTCTTAGTGGTCTGAAAATTGGGGTAAAACTTCTCTGTTATTCTTGGAAATGGAGATGGWGGAAGATGAAGGGCTGCAAGGATCAAGACCTGGATATTCTATCTCTATTATTTAATCAACAGCATTCAGGTGACAATCCATTGCCTTGAGACAGCTCAGAGTGACTCTGTACATGGGACTCCTGAGTTGTCAGTCACATCTTTGTTTGCATTTATTTTGTATGTCCTGTTCCTTTTGTGTTCATGCCTCTCTGAATGCAAAATATTTGGGGAAATTAGAAAATTCAATTGGATTTTGTCTGTCTTAGTGAGTGTTAATAGTAAATATGGGCTTTGTTTTCATCATCTCATCTGCAAACTGACTTTTTGTAGACTCATGGAATATCCTGAGCTGGAAGGGATCATCCAGTCCAGCTCCTGGCCCTGCCCAGACACCCCAAAAWCCCATCCTGTGCATCTTTGGGATCTGTGTCCAAACCCTCCTGGAGCTCTTAGGGCTGTGCCTATTCCCTAGGGAGCCTGGGCAGTGCCCCAGCACCCTCAGGGGGAAGAACCTTTCCCAAAATCCAACCTAAAAACCTTTCYCAAAATCCATCCCAACTCCCCTGGCACAGCTCCAGCCTTCCAATTGTTGCAAACAGGCAATTCTAGCTGCTGTTGCCACAAACCATAACAGAACTGTGTCTCTAATTTCTCCCATGTGCCTGAAAATCTCCTCCAGAACAGCTCTTCCCTGGATGTTCTAGAATTGGCACTGCTGGAGCTGCAGGGACATTTTGGGTGTCCCTGTGGTGTCCTGGTRTCCTTCCTGCTTGTGCCAAGCTGGAATTTGGCTTGGTCACTTGGCAGGGCAGTCCCTAAACCCCTAAAATGTTTTCACTGTGAAATGTGAAATGCACTCCTTGTGTTAGGAAAGCAAATGTTTTCCTGGAGGAAAACACTGGAGCCTCCTTGGGAAGCCGGGGATGGGGAACTGAGTCCTTGCAGTTCTGCACATGCTGTTGTAATTAAGGCACGGCCTTTCCTGGATCCTGAAATAATGGAATAAATCATGTGCTCAGAAATGCTGGATGTGCTGAGTGGTTTCCARCTCTGAGAGATGAAGTGGCTGAGCGTTGGGATGGAGCTGGGTCATGGATGTGCCATGGAATTAAAGTGTTCCATGTGCCTTTGCTCCTTGGAAGGTGCAGGAAGAGGTGTGGGAGTGTCACGTTCCCTCCTGAGCTTTGCTTACAATTTAATTTACTGCTCTGCCACTTTCCCCTGTGCCAGTTCATTCCCTAACTCATGAAGGGAATGGCCCTGCCCTTGCTCTGCTTTCCTGCTGGCTCCATCTGTAGACACGATGCTGGTTTTAAGATGCTGTGCCCTGGCATTAATACTCAACCCTTGGAAGTGCTTTGTAGCTTCTATTTTTATTCTGGTTGGTGGGAAACCAAGCAGAGACATTCCAGGATCAGCCTCATTCATGTGGCAGCATCCAGCAGCAGGGACATTTAGGAGAGGTGATGTTTGAGGTATGTTGCATAGACAAGGAGCTGTGTCATCAGCTGATCCAGTTAATTCCAGCCACTGATTCTTTCCTCAGGGCAAAGCTCAGAGGTCACTTCCCATCAGTGACATTGGTGATTCTCAGGTTACAGTCCCACACATCCCTGCAGGAACACAGAATTCTGTTGGTTCTTTGGTGATTAAAAAAATGACAGCTAATGAATCCATCTAAAAATAAAGCAGTAGCTTGTGATGCCTGGGCTCTCRCAACTGAAATGCTGACAGCTGTGTGGGATCCAAATGATTCATACTGAATCTGTGTGACAGATCCTACAAGAGGAATTCCTTTCTGTCTGCCTCTAAATATTTGGTATTTCCAGAGCTTTTCTTGTAAAACACTCTCAGTAACTTCCAGAAGCACAAAATGATGGATGTGGAGGATCCAGGCATTCCCATGTGTTTCATTTTCTATATAATAACAATACAGTATGCATTATTACAAATTAATTACAAATTAATGCAAATTAATGCAAAATAATATACAATAACAATTGTTTGAGACTGTGGCAGGAGAGTTTCAGTGAACTGAACCATCCCCAAGATGAGATATGTCCAAAATTGGATCGATATCCTTCTGTGCATTGTTGTGGCCCCTCTGCTCCATTGTCTCTGTGAGTGGGGCAGGAGGAATCCCTGGAATAGCAGAGTGTGTCTGTTCTGCCACCCTTTGGGTGAGGCTCAAATCCTCATTCTTTCCACTGTGTGAACTAAGACTCCTCTGATTATTCTTCTTCAGGGAGTACTCTGAGGAGTGGCTTTTTTTGGTATCAGCAGAAGAGTTTCGAACTGCACTTGGAGGTGCAGCTAAAAATTGGTGTTCTTGGTTGAAAACTGGCAAGAAAATGGGATTTAAAGCAGTAGGAATCTGGTTTGGGCTCAGGATTGGGAGCTGAACGGGGTAATGTTYAGAAGGAGAGGCACATTTTGTGCCTGTTCTTGTGGAAGCAGTGCAGCATCTCTGTTTTCACCCTTGCCCTAAGAGGAGTTAGAAACAGGAGTCCTGACTGACAGATGTCTTGCTGTGCTATAATTTCATCATTAGGAAAGCTTTCAGAGACAAGAGCTATTTTAAAAATACACAGAATAATTTTAGGGGGAATGATGAAAGCAGGAGTTGCTTATTTATCCGTGAGACTCTCACTGATTTTTCAGTTCAGAGGGACTGTTTGGAAGAGTTTGTAGTGACAGGACAAAAGGGAATGGCTTCAGGCTGACAGAGGGCAGGGTTAGATGGGATATTAGGAAGGAATTCTTCCCTGGGAGGGTAGGGAGGCCCTGGTACAGATTTCCCAAAAAAGAAAAAAAAATCTGTGGTTGTCCCATCCCTGGGAGTGTCCAAGTCCAGGTTGGAGCAGCCTGTGACAGTGGAAAGTCCCTGCCCATGGCACTGGGTGAGCTTTAATATCCTTTCCAACTCAAACCATTCAGGGATTTTCTGATATTAAAGTGTAATTTGGACACTGGACATAAATAGCTTGGAAAACTCAGTAGATTTGGGTGTTACATCCACAGAATTCCATGGTCACTGAGTGAAATCTGCTGTAAAAATCCAGCAAGCAGAGGAATGTCAGACAAAAACCTGGAAGTGTCTTTTTTTCTGTTCTCAGGAGCCACAGAGTTTTAGAYTCTGAGCAAGGAGAGGTGTTTTTTTGGGCTGAGTTTTGTGCTTGGAAAACTTTCTAGGCTCATTCAGGGATTTGCAGCAGACTGGACAAAAGGATTCTGCCTTTTTGGTGCACTCTGCTGTGCTCTGGAGTAGCGAGGCCACAGTTTTGGGTTGGGTGTTACTTTTTTGAGGGTAGGTATTGCAACACAGATTTTAATGAGGTATTTTTGCTGGTGTTTTTAAGGAGACCCTCTCAAGACTAAAGCGCCACATGACAGGATGCCTCCCTCCATCCTTGTTTGAAAACTGAGCAAGCAGGTGACAGAGGCTGATATAGGTCAGTTCCAGGTAGGAGTTTGTCTTTTTTGAAACAGAAATAAAATAAAACCTAAAATTAAAAAAAAAATATAAACAAAAAATAAAATAAGGAAAAAAAAACCCTGACAAGACAACAAAGCAACTGGTTCTTATTTGCTGTAGAAAACACATCCCTTGCTGGCAGGGCAGTGTGCAGGGGGGCATGGACTAAAAATACCAGTTAGGAAAATTATCTTTGCAGCTTTGTCACAGGGATTGATGCCCACAGAGGGAGCCTGGATGGATCAGAACCAGGCCAGGGGATGTTGAGGCAACTGCAGGGATCAAAGCTGTGGCAGGAATTTCCAGCTGTGCACAGGGAAAGTTCCAGAAATGCTGCTTTAGGGAGAGCCAGTTGTGGGCTGGGTGTGAGGGCCTGGGCAGCAGCCAGGGAATTCCAGGTGATGTGCAGGTCCCAGAGCTGAAGGATGGGCAGATTGATATACCTGGAACCTTTTTTGGGGTTTGGAAMCCAAAACCTGGAACTTTTGGCACTGAAATCGGAGCAAGGTAATCCTGAAAAGCAACCACGGGGAATTTCCTCCTCTGTGCTTAATTTYCCTGTCTCCTCCTCCTCCTCATTTTATCTTTTATCCTTGATGTTGTTGAGGGAGCAAGGTGTTTCTAGGAGAGTAAGGAAGTAGTTCCATGAGGGCAGAACTAATAAAAACAGCTTTTCTGAAGATTCATGTGTTTACCTGCTCTGTTTTCCCTGTTCTCTCATTTCTGAGTAGCTGCTCAGAGACTGAGAAAAGTACAGTTTATTTGGACACAGGTTGGGGCTTCAACTGCTCATTAAGCCTCACAATTTCCCTTTGCAAATGCCCATTTACTGAAAATAATAATGCACATTTACTGAAAATATCTTTTTGGCCAGATGGAGCAACAAGGGGGTTTCTTGTCACAGCGTTTTTATTTTTCCCCTCCCTTTTGGCCAGGTTTGCCTGGCTGGAGGGGAATGATGGGTTGTGTAAGAGCTGGCTCCAGGTCAGGCTGGGACAGCTGCTCCTGGGTGTCAGCAGGCAGGGGGTGAATGTCAGGCCCAGCCCAGGGGTGACACCCAGCACCCTTCTCCCTGCTCTGCCAGCCCTCACCCTGATCCCACACCTGCTGAAGTCACTGAGGGGCTTTTTTCCTCCAACACTTTGAATTTTGAGCCATTTTCTAGCTGAACTGTTCTGTCACATGAGCAATGTGTGGCTTGCAGTGAGTGCAGTGGGAGGAGAAAGGTTTTTAACAAAAAAAAAAAGTTTTTTTCCTCAAAACCCCACAGATGGTTGAGTAGATTTAGTTGTGAAGTTGTTTAATTTTTATTAGCTCTTTGAGACAGCTCCTAAACCTGAGTCTGGTGGCTCTGGCTGTGCAGTTCAGTGGCTTTTCCAGCTTTTATTTTACACATTYGCTCAGCTTGGAAAAGATCCTTCAAATCCTGGGGTCCAAGTCCATCCCTGAAGCATGTCCCCAAGTGACCTCAAGATCCCAGCTTGATTCAATCAAACAAATCTGGAATAACAGCCTGAAWATTTGGATTATTAACAGCAGGTCCTGGATCATCAGCAGCTCTTTAGAGGGAGGGAGAATTCAGGCTCCAAGGGAGAGTTTAATACCTGCAGAAAGTTGGGGAACTGTTACTGGTGGAGGAAAATTGGGTGTGTTATGGATGGTGGTGTAATTAAAGCACTGAATTGAGACTTGGAAATGCAAAATAAATTGCATTTAGGCTTGGACTCTGCAAAATACTTGGGCACGRTGAGGCATAGGCTGATTGAGGTCTGTGCCTGCTCCTAAAAGCCTTTATTTCTCCTTTCTTTTCCCCAGTTTCTCACTGAAATACAGAAACTTTCTRGACACTCACACTGCTCCTGTTTATCCAACATGCAGCACTGTGGGTCTTTTCTGCTTGCTGCCATCAGAAAGCACCACTGTAGTACAAATAATAAAAAATAACCACAGAGCCCCCCAGAGCTCAGACTTTGCAGGCTGACAATCTTTTCCCAAGCTGATCCTGATACCTATCTGCAGCACAAGCTGCTGCTTATTTGAATGTCCCAGCTGTAATGTAATCTAAATATTTAAAAACACCCTTTTTTTTTTTTTTCCCCCTGCTGGAACCTGAGCCCTGCTCTGCTCCAAGGGTGGAGTGTGTTACATTTATTAAAAGCTAACTATGAAAACAAGCTCAGGGGATCCATCAGGTTTGGTGTGCTTCCCCTGCCTGCAGTGGGACAAGTTAGAAAAACAAGTTTACTTCTGGTCATTTAATGAGCACCTCCTCAGAGTGCAGGGTTTTGTTTTTCTTCTTTTKTGTCTTTCCCAGTGCTCAGGTAGATTTGTTTGGGTTTAAGAATCCCCACACAGCTCCTGGAATCATGAAGGGTCCAAGTTATAATTTATCTATAGGCTGGCTGTATCTCTAATTAAAATTTGCCAGTGAAGGAGGTTGAATTGAGTGGGGTTTATTTAATAATAATTTTGAAGGATTATCACCATGCCAAGAGCAGGCAGGGAAGCAGGAGGAGATCCACATGCAGGGAGCTTGGAAAGCCCCCACAAATAGTGTGGGAAATAGTAAATGTAAGAAGGTATAGCTACAGAACAGATGCAGACATTAAATTAAGGAGTTAGTTTACATGCAGTAATAAAGCCTGTGCACATCTCCATGGTGTAACTGAGATCAGTGGCAGCAGACTCCCTTTGCTTGGGTCCTGCTCACCTCAGCACGAGGCTGTTTTCAAAAATAGCATTTTAGATCCATTTAAATGCAGKCTGGGAGGTGTTGCCGTGGCTTTGTGCAACCTGGCCACTTCTCACTCTGATTTTCTGAATTTCACTCTGAATTTTTTCCTGCTGTTTTGCCCCAGTGGTGTTTGGGGATTGCACACAGGGGTTTTTCTGTGAGCAGCATCACTCACACACTCCTCTCTCTCTGTTCCTCTGCTCTTTTATGTCCTTCAGGAGTCATGGCATGGCTCAGTTTGGATAATTAAAGTCACCTCCTTTCTCTCTTTTCCCCACAATGAGGTTCCTGGATGTTTGAAATGTGCTTGATGTGATCAGCAGCAGATTTTCCTTAATCTCTATGTGAAATTCTGTGATTTCCTGAAATTCTGCCTCATCCTCACTCTCTTCTCTGTGTTCCTGTCATGTTTTCCTTCCAAAGATCCCTGAAATCCAATATTTTAAAGTCACTAAACCCTGCCCCCTGTGCCTCACCTTATGGGAGGGGAAATGAATTAATTAAGAATCAGCTGATTGTTCCAATTAATGATGCTGACTCAAACCACATCTGCATATGGATTATGTAATATATATAAAACTTTTTACAGCTGGATTATTGCACTTTATTCTGAGATTTCTGAGTTTCCTTTGGAAAAAAGATCAAGAGAGAGGAAGCAAAGGGGAAGGGCAATATCTGGGAGAGTTTAATTCCTGTTTTTCCTGTGGGAATAGGAAGATGATTTGGTATTTCTGGGTGACTTGGGAGCACCTATTTTGGGAGCTCTGGAGGTAAAATCAGCTTTAGTCCCTCAGATCAGCTAGAGGGGAGTGAGTGAGTTTGGARGTCACTGTTCTTTTGATGCCTGGGCTGAGCAAAGCAGTGCTGGGCACTCCTGAAACCCAAAAACCCCTGGAGAAGGAGGCCCAGAACACTTCATTTAGCCTTTTTATGCCCTGAGACACTTAATTTATCCCTTTTCCTTGGAATTCAGCTTTGCTCTTATGCCCAGAGGATTCTGTTGTGTCAGGAGTGTKTGGGGCAGTGTGAATAAAGGAAATCAAGGGAATGGACATGGATTAATGTGAATTTATTCTACACTTATCTTCTAAAAACTCCGCTCATGGCTACTCTCCATTTACCCCTTTATTTACATCYCTTTGCATGAGGATTAATTAATTCATTTCCTTGAGTTTACCAAAACTCTTCTGCATTATATTGAACAGAAATTCCAGATGCAAGTTTAATTTCTCTAAGTTTAATTCCTTAATATCCAGCATTGCATCTTGTCCCTGGCTGTGTTATTTAGGAAAAAACCCAGGTGCCTCATGTTTGCTGAATGTCTGTTTTTTGTGCTCTAATTGTGCCATTATGTGGTGATAATTAAGAGTTCTGCAGGGGCTCTGTGTGTGGGAGCTGCAAATGAATCCTTTGGGCTAATCTGGAGTCATGTCAGAGCAGCCTGGCCTTCAACAGGCAGCAGTTTGAAACCCTTCTTTATAAAAAATAGAAGTAAATTCTTTAAAAGAAAAGAATTCTTAAAAATAAAAGTATATTTAAAAAAAAATTAAATCTTAAAAAAAGAGAAGTTCTTTAAAAAGGAAGTAAATTCTTTTAAAAAGAGGTAAATTCTTAAAAAAATGGAAGTAAATTATTTAAAAAATAAATTCTTTAAAAGAGAAGTAAATTCTTTAAAAAATAATAAAATTCTTAAAAATAAAAGTAAATTCTTTAAAACAAAAAAGTCAGTTCTTTTAAAAATAAGTAAATTCTTTAAAAAAATACAAGGACATTCTTAAAAAAAAAAAAAAAACCAGAGTAAACTCAGTTTAAATGCAGCTATTTCTTATGAACTTGGCAAAATACACAACCCCAGTTCCAAAGAATTGTTTGCAGACAAGATCCACTGAAAAGTTCAGTTGGGGAAATGAAAATGGGGAGTGAAGCATTCCTGACTAATATCAGTTTTTAATGTTTGTTTAATCCCTGCTTGCTTTTATTCACTTGATTGGGCTGCTGGAGCTGGGCTGATGATTAAACTCAAAAAAACTCTGTTTTTCTTGTCTCAGCAATTGTTTTTTCATCATCATTTAGGGCAGGTCTGACTGTAAGTCCAGTGAAGTTAGAGGAAAACCACTCCTGAAAATCTCATCATTCTCAGTTTTGCCTCTCCAAGAGTTCAAATTGGGGTTTTTTTCCTCTTATTTTTCTCCTGTTCAAAGATTTATTAGTGAATATAAACAATGTTGCTTTTAAATTCCTCTGCATTGTTCCTTTAACTCACAAATCTGCTGCTGCAGCTGGAAACGTAATTTGAATTAAATCAAAATGTCTGTTTGAGGGGATGTTGCTGACAGGGAAATGATGAAAATTGTAATTACATGTTCCAATGCCATGACACAGATTTCTCCAAGGTTAGTTTGGAACATGCTGACACATCCTACATGTACAAACTTTATTAGATGGAGTCCCTCAACAGTATTTTGGGAGCTATTTTTTCTCATTATTTTAATCAGCCTAAAAATCAAAGTTTTAAGGCAAATTCATAGAGACATTCTTGAGGAAGCAGCATCTGTTGACAGTAACRTCTCATTTTTATTTCCCCCTCTGAGTTCATGGCAGCTCCCACTGCTTCCTGACCCTCTTTTGCTTTGAGAGAACACAAAAAATGAAAATTCCTGTCCTTACACACCCTCCCAAAAGCTGGCAGGGAGWTGACCCTCTTCTGGAGGAGAAAATTGAGAGGTCACGCCTGTCCAGAAAACCTGCAGAGCTCTGAGCTGCACCCACCCAGCTCCTGAGAAAACCCTTTGAAATCCTGAATTTTTGGGTGCTTTCCCAAACCTGATCATGACCTCGAGTTTAAAAGCACCCCTTGGACAGACCCCAACTGTTTGGGGCAGTTGTTGTTTATAGCAGAAATACAGTGGGGTTTGAAAGTGCATGAGCCTTTTGTTGTTGTTGTTGTTGTTGTGCCTACAGAGGAAAAAAATATATTTATAACCATTTTTATTTTTGTAGGATGTTTTGGTCGGAGTATTTTATCCTCTACATGTGTGAGAACTTAATATAGTGAAAATGCCCCCTCACTTGTGCTGAAAAATAGAGAATTTCTGTTTTTCAGGGAAGGATCTCCTTAAGCCTTCAGCTCTTCCAGCAGCAAGAGAAAAGATTTCCATCTCCATCCTGTTTATGCATGGAAAGCTTTGATACCCAGCCTCTGCTTTTTCCCATCTTTTCACTCCTTGATTTCAGTAGCAAGGCAAATTTGGATTGCCCTGCCASTGGAATGCCATTTTCCAGAGTAATTATTGGTTTAATGAGCGTGTTGGGGTGAATTTTGCTGGTTTGGGGGTCCCAGTTCTCAGAGGAGGCTGCTGGAGGCTCGTCCTGCAGCTCCTGCAGCAGATTTAATCAGTTCAGACAAGCTGCTGAGCAAATACAGAGCAATTCTCAGGGCTCAGGAAAGGAACAGCCTAAATAATTACCCTGTGATTCTGTTGTGGCTTTATTTCCATGTGAAATGGGAGTAACTGAGGGAATAACCACCATTTTTTGGTTATTTCAGTGATCTTGGTAAGATAAAGTACAAAAATCACATGGGAGGATATTCAAAATATCTCTGATTTTTGGATGGAGTCTCCTCTAAAGGCTCATTAGCAATTTGGGAGGAGCAGGCCTAAAAGGACCCTCCAGATTTTGATTTAGTCATATATTTTAAACCTGCCTGTGGACTTCTGAGTTCTGAGGTGTGGAAACATTTAGAAAATCTTTCACAGGTGTGCAAATAATGTTTTTTAACACCTGGCTCACTGTGGGGAACTGGGACAAGAACTTGTGTTTTCACAACTCTCTGCTGTTCAAACCAAGAATTCGTCACACAATACTCAGGAATCTGTGGCCCAGCTGTGCTGGTTGAATGCAGAATTCCAGGGAGAGGTTGGATTCCTGATGTCATGTGGGGATTCTTAGTCACTGCAGAGTTGAGCAAGCTCAGGACACGCTCGACGAGTTCCTGATTTGAGATTGCACATTGCAGAAACCTCCCTGGCTCCAGAGGTGCTGGCAGCTGATCCTGGCAGGGAACAGGCTGTGCCTTCCCAGGGCTGCAGCATCTGGGGGAAAGGGGAATTCCTGCTGGCCCCTGCAGCTGCAGCCTTGGGGAAGGGCTTTTTGGTGCTGGGTGGTTTCACAATGGCGCAGGTGTGTCCTGAATGGAGAGAAATCGCAATTCTCCAGTCAGGTTTTCRATGCAGACTGAATTTCTGTCTTTGAGGGTGTTTGAGGGGTTTGGCTGGTAAAAATCACCTGCAGGTGATGCCTTGGGAAGGCTGAGCTGGAACAGAGACTGGACAGAGAGGGAGGATAAAGCAGATATTTATTGAAAGGCCTCTAGGATACACCTTGGGCAGGACTACACCCAGGGTGGACCCAAAACAGTCACAGAATGGACCTAAAATGGGCACAAAATGGGCAAAAATGCCTCCCCCCACCCCCAATCACGAGGTCTCACACTTTTATACGTTTTGGGCCATTTGCACATTGGGGTTTAATTGTCCAGTTACAGCTTCAGGCTGTAAAATARAAGTGTGAGACCTCGTGCCCATCTTGTGCMCATTTTGKGTCCACCCTGGGTGTAGCCCTGGCCAGGCTCTTGTCCTGCCCAAGGTGTRTCCTRGAGGCCTTTCAGTAAATATCTCCTTCATTCCCCAGCTCTGTGTTCCAGCTCAGCCTTCCCGAGGTATCACAGGCAGTGTGGCAGTGCTCTGCTATCAGCTGCATGCAATCAAATAGTTAACATTAAAAAACTCTGCCTTTCTGCCTTTCAAATTGGCACAGCAGGGGTTGCATTTCATGCTTGACATTCGCCAGGCTGTTCCAGCTCCTGCTTCTTTCACATCCTTGCTTTTCATCCCTCCTCCCTCCTTAAGGTTTTCTAATGCATCCCATATTCAGTGTGGCAAATAAGSAAGTTTGTCATCTGCTTATTTTTATACCTCCCCCCCCCTCAGCCCAAATTCCCAGGAAGGCCAGGAATTGCAGATAATGCTCCTGTGAATTTTCTTTTGCTGCAGGGCAGCTTTGCAGTCCCTGTGCCAAGCTGACTTCACTTGTGTGACTAACAAAAAAACAAAACAAAA
>CADDXX010000553.1:432354-456984 GCA_902810485.1 Alauda arvensis | reverse complement strand
AAAAAAAACCAAAAACAAAAACGGGGATTTGGGATGTTGGAGGGTCCAAACTGAGGTTTAAGAAGCATCTCCTTGAAAGGGAATTTTGTGGGGTGTCTTTGCCCTGCTGCTGATGGCACTTCCTCTGGAAAGTGATAAAAAATGTTAGAAATAAATACAACAGGTTTACTCAGTGGAGGTTGGGAGTCATGTTTTATAAGCTAGTAAGAAAACAGCCTTTACTCTGGAGAATTTGCATCAAACCTAAATAAAAAGAAAAAAACATAAAGACAGAAAAAAATGGAGGGGTTTGGGTTTTTTTGTTGAATGAGAAGATGATGGAACAGCAAATAATGGGCTTTAAAGTAAAACTTGGTGAAAAGAAAGAGGTTTGATTTCCCCCCGCCCTTTGCACATTTGGTCTGTGCACATCTTTCTTTCCCTGAAATAAAAATGAAAGTAATAGAAAACGAGTGAGTAGTAGTTAAAAATCACTCTGTGCCCATGGCCTGGGATCTGCTGGGTACAAGAACAAATTCATGACAGAATTCTGTAGCCAAGCCTGGCAAACTGACTGAACGTTGGATGCTCCTGCATGGAATTGGTTCTGACAACCTTCAGTCTGTCGTTCCAGTAAAATGTGTTGCTTCAAATTAAGAAAAAATAAGTCTTTTCTTCTTTTTTATAGCCCCAGAAACTTTTGGGTCTTTTTGTTCCCTTCTCCCTTTCTCCCCAGGGCTCCTTTGCAGTGCTCATTTGTCCCTGGCTCCCAAACTGAGGAGAAGCTCTAGAAGGTATCAGTTAATAACTGGGGCACTGGGAGCTCTCAGAGCAGCCTGAACACCATCATTAGATGGGTTTTGATTCCTTTGCAGTAGTGTCATCCAGATCAGGAAATGGATTTATAACTCTGCACAAGTGGGATGTTCTTGTCAGCTTTCATGACTCTGGAGTTAAGTGATGGTGGGACAGCACTAAATGGTGTCAGCTTCTGGAAAACCTGCCTCTTGAAAACTGCATTTGCTTAGAAATTCATTCAACGTCATCCTAGAATTAGCTTGACTTTTCCTTGCAGATTTCTCGCATTCACACGTTCCTGTTTTTGAAGATATTTTSATTTTCCGTGCAACAGCCAAGTAAAATAAATAAAACCAACAGAGATGTGCACAYCTGGCAGCTCACAGAGTCCTCAGGCAACCTTGTCTCTGAGGACAGCAGGTACAGAAATTKAAATGCAAAAGAGATTGTTCTTGAAAATGTATTCTTCCTCTCACAATGTGATGTACTCTCCCAGGTGTTCAGCTGTAAGGGCACATATCAGGTGCCAGGGGTGTTCTGTGAGGCAGGATACAAAACTTGAGCTTTTGTTAAACCTGAGTTTTCTTAGGGACAGATYTCCTTTGCAGAACAGTGGCTTAGGACATGATCAGGAGGTGCATTAGAAAATCCAGAGATACTGAAGTTGTCCTAAACTCTTCAAGATGCTGTGAGACAGAGCTGCTTGATGTTTGTAATTTCCCTACCAGACTGACTTTTTAAAGGGATTTTTGGTGGCTTATTGGATGCTGGCTTTAAACAGCAAGACCTTTGCCTGAGGATGAGGCACTCAGGATATCTTTGGGCTGATTTCAACAACTGCTCTATTTAATTCCCATCCCCATCACCTCCTGCCCTCCTTCTCATCCCTGCTGTCTCCTTTTAATCGCTTCTGTTGGTCTCTTTAGGCTCCGGGGACCAGTTATTAAGAAATCAGCCYCTGGATAACCACTGCTGGTAAAGCTGCTGGTCTTGCCCAGCCTCTGACAGAAAATGAGTAAAGACAGGAACACAGCTGTAATAAAGAATGGCCAGATTCCAGAGCCGTTGGGATTGGAGCTCTCCTTATCTGGCTGTGCCAAGGAGCAGGATAAATGTCTCAATGAACGGGGAATTAGGGAGTGACAAAGTGGAGTTTCACTCTTGAGAGGTGCTATTGGTGTCCTGCAGAAAGCAGGATTTAGGAAGCTGTGGGGGATTAAGGGGTTGGAGCTCTTCAGATGCTCTGCTCTGTGTTTGGAAGAAAAAGCAGCAAGAAAATCAAACTTTGGGGTTTATCTGTTCACAGTGTTAGCTCAGCTTGAGTTAATTCAGAGCCTGATCCCTCTGAAAAACTGCTCTGATCCCCCTGAAAAACTGCTCTGATCCCTAAAAAACTGCTCTGATCCCCTTAAAAATCTACTCTGAGTGTGAACTGTAGCTTTTCAGATTTTGGTGCTTGTCAGCACAATGAGTTTGGGATCTTCTCATTGTTTTGAACTGGATGTGGCAGATGGCTTTTGCTTCTCTGATAGGATTTGGGAGAAATGTTTTTCAGCCCTGCTGGGTGTCCCAGGCTGAGTATGACACAGAAATGCAGCCTGAGACACAGAAATGCAGCAGATATCCAGAAATGCAGCCTGAGACAGAAATCCAGCCTAGGACACAGAAATATAGCCTTGTATTCCACTAATAGGAAAAAGTTACAATTTCTTCCCAATTTCAAGCTCATTCTTGGGGTGAATGTGTTCACTAAAAATAAATGGGCCCCATGTTTCCCCACTTGCTTGAAAATTTAAGGCCAAAGTTCTGTTGGATTCAGTATTTAAAGCTCCARATAGCAGGTTTACAAAAATTGTGACAGGGCAGGAGAGAATGGCTTCAGAGTGACAAAGGGCAGGGTTAAAAGGGATTTTTCGATGGGATTTTTTTTTCCCCGGGAGGGTGGGCTAGTCTGGAATTCCTGGATTTCCCAGATAAGCTGTGGCTGCCCTGGCACCCTGGGACAGTGGAAGGTGTCCCAGCCCACGGCAGGGATGAGTTTTCAAGTCCCTTCCAACCCAAACCCTTCTGGGATTCCATGAAATGCTCATTTGGAAGTCAAATGCAGTTGGGCTGGTGCAGATTTGGAATGAAAGTTTGCATTTTGCTCTCCCTTTGCATATGGAAAAGGTTCAGTTCTCTCCCTGTGATGCACAAAATCCCAGCCCCTTTTATCTGAGCTGTTGCTCTCAGGTTGCTGAAATGACTTTTAGAAGAGTGGGAGGTGGGAAACCAAACAGGCAGAGCTGGGCAGGTGAAGATTTCCATGGGGCCCCTCCCTTGGGATGGCTGCAAGAAGAGATTCATTAAYACCTGTGAGACTGAAATATAGGCACATAAATAATTTACTAAATAATACAGGGAGCAGAGGAAAGAGGGAACTAAGAGAAAAGACAGGAGACTCTCAGTGTGGCTAAAATGCTTTGCTTGTTTTGACCAGTTCTATTCCAAACCCTTTCTGAGGAAATTGAGAAAAAGAAATTGTGAGGTCTTGGAACTCTAAAAATCACCCATTTCWTTGGCTTCTCTGCACATAATAACAAGCAATATTTTTTCTAGGTTAGTTGGACATGGAGTGGGACATAACACCGTGCACAATTGTGTCTAGCAGTGCTACAGTCAAACCAAATTCATTTTTATAGATCTCAATTTCAATGCCACAAATATACGTATTTTAGTGAGATTTTCACACCTTGAACATGGCACAGCTATTGAAGTATTGTTCATTAAGGAGCAGGGAAGCAAATCATATTCCCTGCATGCTACTGCTCTTGGACAGCCAGTCATAAATATTTTAAGATACCTAATTGGAAGCAGTTCCTGCAAAGTGCAGCGTGTTTGGAGCCCCTTTGCAGGGAATGGGGCCGAATTTCTGGCTTGGGGCTGAGCTGCCTTGGACTGAAATGGAAGGATGAGGCAGAGCTGGGCTGKCAGCCCAAGCACCAGTTGGTTCAAAACACGTGGAACCTTTTGGAAGGAGTCACTGTGGCAGTGCTGAGGGCTGCCAGGGCCTGGCAGAGTGCTTGGAGTGTGATGCAGAGGGCAAAATGGGGTTGCTGCACGTCAAAATTCCCCTTACGGAGTCACACAAGGAATCTCTGCCTCACTCCCTCCCTCCCTCCCTCCCATCGTTCTTTTTGGATTCCTGTTCCTAAGCAGAGCTCCTGGCTTCCCTCACCAAGTAAGGAGGCTTTCTGCTGCTCCAAATGTCTGTCTTAAACATTCCAAGGAACTTTTCAGCATGGAGGTTCTGTAGTTTTCTTGCAGTGCAAAGTGCCAGCTGACCTCCTCCAGGTCCTACAGCACCATGGTGCCAGAGCAGAGCCTAAACAAAATGAGCTGTCCTCGAACAGCCGTAAAAAGTGATTTTATGTTTGAAATCAGTGCAGGTTTGGGGTGTTTCTCCCCTAGGGAACACAAAAATTCTTGCATCATTCATATGCTTAAGCTTAGCTCAGTATCTGGTGCAGGACCAAAGTGGCAAAACCTCTCCAATATCCTGCAGCTCTCCTGAAAGGTGATGGATTATCCCTGGCATGACAAAGTGCTGGATGTGCCTGCAGGAATAAAGGTGGAGTGGAAAAACCAGGGAAGAGGCAAGTGTTTGGTGTGGTGCTGAAGATCAGATGTGGCAGAGGATAACTGGGGTATAAATACACAGATGTGTTAATTGCAGGCAGAATCACTAAGAGTGAGGGTTTAGATTTTTAAAAGGGTTAAGAAAAACATGAGACAGAGCAGCAGCCATTACATCAATGAAGAAAAAGTGGGTTTTGATGTGGTTGTCACCTGTGTGGGAAGAGATGACTTCCCCAGCACTGGCTGCACGCAGTTCCTTGCTGCAATTTCTATAGAAACACTGAGAAGGAGCTTGTTTGCACTGAAGCTGCATATCTTTGTTTGAAGAGGGTTTTGCTCCATAGTTGTGTCACTTACACATATCTGGGCGTGTCATTTCTGTCACAGTCGTGGGCAGTGTGTTCATACCCATTTCTGACAGATTTGTGTGGGAGCTGGCACACAGCAGGGCCTGTGTGGAAAGGCAAAGCATTGACAGTGTGGTTTAGGAATAACAACCTAAATAAAAGGAGAATACTGGTTCTGTTGTGGCTCTGTGGGGTTTTGAGGAGTGATTGGCATGAGCCTGGAGAAGGAGGAGAGGGAATGACGCCACATGATTCCTGCCTGCGGCTCTGCAGGGTGCAGATGAGATCTGAGGCTTTCCTGCAAATCCTGCACTGCTCCTGGTGTTTCTCTGCTCATCAAAGGGATTTCTCTCCTCCCTTCTTTCTTATTTCCAGAAAAAAACCCCATTATATTCCAGTGTTTATCCCTGGAAATTCATCATGCAGCTGTATTTTTGTTCCTTTCCCTCTGTTGGGAAGGTGRCTAAAGGCTGTGCTGTGGCCTCAGCTGTAAAAGCCCTGAGGTTTAAATTCTTCATTAAAGATTCACACTGAAGTGTTAATCAGCTTCAGCCTATTTTTAGAGCTGCAGCCTTCGATGCCACTTGAGTAATTGCTATTATTGTGATTACTTACAGTTCTGCCAATTGAAACAGCTTTTTGGAAACCCACTGCTGCATAAAGTAGAATCAAATAGTCCAGAAAGGTTGTGGAACATCTRTCCTTGGAGATGCTCAGGACTTGACTGGACATGGCCCTGAGCAACCTAAACCCTCTGTGAAGGTTGGACTAGATCACCCCTGGATTTATCTTCCAAACAACCTAATTCGGGGAATGAAAACTAAAATCTGAATCATCTCTTACCTGCCTTTGAGGTGACAGGAATAAACAAAGTTACATTTAGCACAAAGAGCTTAATTCCTTTGGCTTCTCTCTRAAGATCTCCAAGCAGATTCATAAGGAATGAAGCTTCTCTCCCCTTTTCCCATCAGTAAAAGACAATTAAGAAGATACTTGATTATGATCCCAGTGATAAGGTGGGATTAATCTGGTGCTAAAGGACATTAAGATGCTCTGTTTGTGTCGTGGTACACATTAACCTGGAATAAATCTGTCTCAAGCCTGCGTTTCCCATGTCTGAGGTGCTGGAGGGAGAGGAGAATTTCCTTGTTAACCTCATTTTTCCGAGTGGAATGAAAAATCACCCAGCTAATTGTGTAGCATGCAGTTTCTGCCAGGCATGCATGATGCAATCAGAATGCAACTCTATCAAATGTGGTCTTTAACAGCCAATTATCTCAGTGCTAATGAATCAGAGCCGTTAGAGGTTTGTGGGGCTCACCTGGAATCAGGTAAATCCCAGCTCATGAGGAATCGGTGGATGTTCTGAGGCAGCTCTGCAGGGGGATGAGAGGGAGGCTAAGCCTGAACAATCCTTGGTTTTCTGCCTAAAATACTCTCTGGAAGACTACAAAACTTGAGGATGCTGGGAGGATAAGCTGTGCCACAAACAGGTGAGGGGTGAGGGTGAGCAGGGCTGGGTTTGGGAAAGGCACAAACRCCTCTTTGTGCAGAGCTGCTAGGAAAGGCAGAGGATCCACACACAATTCCAGGAAGCCAGAGGAAGGAGGGGCTGCTACCAGCAGTGATTGTTTCATTTAGTAATTAGTGCTTCAATCTCCTCGAAGTCAAATAAAGCAGAGGATGTGAGCTTGTGGAGCCATTCCCTCCTCCCCTTCCCCACACTTACTCACCCTTTTTATTTTGCAGATATTCATGGATGTGGGGGCTTTGGGGCAGAGCAGGTGTTCGGGGTAAAGAGTGGGGGATTTTCCATGATCTGTCTGTGATGTGACCTTGGCTGAGCTGCTCCCTGTGTTCTCTTACCTTCCACCTGGTAGACGCATCTGAAGGCTGAATTAAAGGATGTTTGTGCATGGAGAGTGCAGAAAAGAGGGAGATGCTACAAGTCTGGGAATATTGCAGAAGAAATCTCAGAATTGCTGGTGTGCTGTGCTCTCCCTTTCCAAGGGGCAGATGTGTGGAGGTGGGAGCTGGACCTGCTGTGACCTGGAAATGTCAGATTTGTCCCCTGAGGGGTACCTTTGTGGCCAGGTGTTTGTTTGCTCTCCTCTCCCTGACCCCGAGAGTTCAACAGGAGCCCAGTTCAACAGGAGCCTGTGTGTGCTGGAACAGGGCTCTGTGCCTGCCACAGGGCTGCCAGCAGGCAGGACGTGACCTGGGAAATAAATACCCCTTTTCTGAAAGAGGATAAACATCCCCTTTTCTGTGCCTTGCTATCAGATGGTTTTTGGGCTTATTTTCAAACAGTGAGTCCATTAACAATCCGTTTGAGAGCTGTGGTGATTTATTTCCAGAGTGGACCACATCCAGTGCCAATATTCTTCACCTCAGGAAGAGGTCTCTGGGAGAAATCACCTTTTTTCCCCTGTTATACTGTTTTGGTTTGGAATATTCTTCACCTTAGGAAGAGGTGTCAGGGAGAAATCACTGTTTTTTCCTTGTGTTGCTGGTTTGGAATATTCTTCACCTCAGGAAGAGGTTCTGGGAGAAATCACCTTTTTTTCCTTGTTATGCTGTTTTGGGTTGGAATATTCTTCACCTCAGGAAGAGGTTCTGGGATAAATCCCCTTTTATTTCCTTCCATGCTGTTCTGGGTTGAGTCCAGGTTGTGAACTTAAATCTCCCTGCTGGTCTCCAGCTGCTGTGCATTAACTCCAGACATTCTGAGTGTCCCCAAAGCAGGCAGCAGCACCTCCCTCTGCCCTCCCTTCCAAATCACACACACCAACAGCATCTCCTTTTTGCCAAGCTGGCCTCGCACTGAAGCAAATGGCTGCARCCACTCCAGTCCCTCCTTTTTGCCTTCCCTCTCCTGGCTGGGGATGGGAAGGAGCCTCCCCTTCMCTACAAATCACGATTTGTGAAACAGCGATTTTTGCCGTGAGTGGCTGCTGCCGGCTTTGATGTTCTTGGCACCGCTGATCCCTACCCAAAGCCAGCTGGGAATTACAGCCTGTCATTCTCTTGCCTCATAGCTCAGGGCTATATTTAGTAGTTTCAAGTTGCAACAGATCTGGAAGTTGTTCCCTTCAGCTGCAGCAAAGGCCGGGTTTGTGAGCCCGGGGAGGCTGAACCGGTCAGTGCAGAGCTGCAGGGAGTCCCTGCAGTCCCCCGAGCCTTTTCTCTGCACAGGACCTTGCAGGAGGCTAAATGAGAGAGATGTGGGATTCCAGACAGCTCTTCAAAATGCTACTGTGTATATATTTATATATAAAAATATATACTGTATATTTATAACTATTGCATAGTTGCAGCARTCGTTGGTCATGGGTGTACAAAGCCTGAAGCTGCTGGCTCCAGGTGAGCCYGACGTCTGAAGCCCCCTTAGTTCTGGTTACAATGCATAAGATATTTTTCTTTGCTGAGCATCTKAATACATAACAACCAATCRGTATCACACACAATATTCTACATTTGCCTATAGCCTATSRTAACTACTATCATTACCATATTATGTTAGTAACTATCCAGTCTTATGTGTTAGTATGTTACATTTTAAGCTCAAAGTTGTTTTTCTGTTTTCTTGAAGTGGAAAATTCTTCTACTCAGTAAAAGCATGGTTTTTGTTTGCTTATGGTTTTGCTGAGAGTTATTTCTACTTGGTAAAAACACCTTTTTGTTTKTGGTCATATCCTTTGGTCTAGTCATAAAACCTTCTTCCAGCTCATTCAACCTTTGCTTCCTTAGTTATCTAGTAACAACTGGCTCAGTAATCCTTACTTTTAAACACCTTCTATTCTTCTATATAAAAACTTAATTTCATCTCCATTTCTCTTATCATTTCTACATTCAGAGAGCCTTCTGCTAAACATACCTGTCTGTAAAACATTTCTGTTAAATTTTCATCTTCCCCAACGGAGCCTCACATTCAGTGCAGGTTTTAATTGGAGGTTTTTTTTGCCTGAATTCTAAAGGTGGGTGCAGAAATTCTGCCCCTGGTTTTTGCTGGGTGCAGAAATCCCGTGGAAATTCTCTCCTGGGGATTTCTGGGACTCCCTGAGTGTCACTTCCTGCAGATCCTGCCCTTTCAAAGGTGCAGATAAAATGATTGCAGCATCTTTCTCTGCTGATCCAGCAGCTGGAGCTCTGCTGAGTGAGTGTTCCCTGCAGGACTCCCTGGAACACAAAAGGTGATGCCTGGATTCCAGTCTGTCCATTGGGCTGGAGATGCAGGAGAGTGTTGAAATCCTGGGTTTGCAGCTCCAGAATTACAGGTCTGAGAGCTTCACTGAATTGTCAAAGGGTTTTTTTTAAAGCCCTGAGCTTTTTAGTGGGGTTTGCTCTTAATTGTCTGCTTGGAGTCTGAGGAGAAATGACTAGAACCAGTAATGGAATCATATGATCTGATTCCTGCTGCCAAAGGATGAAGGGAGGACAGATGTTTTAGGAATTAAGTGAATATTTTACAACATTCTTCTTTCCAATAAAAAAAAAAAAAAAAAAAAAAAGGCTGCAGATTGTCTAATATTGTCCTACCAGCCATTAGCAATGCAAATAAATGTGTGGAGAAAATAAAAAAAGGTGCTCATTCCTTAAAACGTGTGGGAATTCAGGCATTAGTGGTGGAGTTATTTATTTGTAATTTTTCAGAAGGAACTGTCCAATTGCTCTCTTGTCCCTCCTAAGCAGCCCCTCTCAGCATGACACTCTTGTACCCAGTGAGTTGCTTTGTGGTTATTGTGGTTTTTCTTCACACAGCAACAAGGCAAAAACATAAATAAAGGAAAATGTGCTTGTGGATCCACACATTTTGATGGAGTTTGATCAGGCTTCAGATTGTCAAAACCAAATTTGTCCCTGTTCTGCAGTGAATTTGAGGCCAGAAATTTGTTTCTGCTGCAAATGTGTGATCTCTGACAGAGACTGCACAGCACAGGGGRGATTTTAGTCCCCATCAGTACTTCCCCATGCTTGGAAGTACTTCTGTGCCTCCACTTTGGTTGTCTGGAAAGTTGCTGTTCTACCCTTTATTTTGATTTGTTTCCTCTAACTCACAGTCACATATTCTTTAAACACAGAGCATTTGCTGATACCAACGTTTTAAGGAAAAAATTRTATTTTTCCTGGACAATTTGAGAAAACCACTGTTCATTCTGATCTGGTGTAATTTCAAATTCCTGATTTTCTTCCTATTGTTGTTTTTTTTTTGTTGTTGCTGTTTTCCAGGGTGGTGAAGGAAGAGATCTCAGATGACAATGCAAAGCTCCCTTGCTTCAATGGAAGAGTGGTGTCCTGGGTATGTTGGATTTTGTGTGTGTAAATCTGTGTTGTTTGATACTGGAAGCTGATTTTTAGGAGTCTCTTGAATCTCAGAATTAAAACAAAGGTAGAAATTTTAATTATCCTGTTCTTAATATACTTTAAAAATCAGAGTGAAGTACAAAAGTGTGCAGAGCTGAAAAGGTGTTTTTAACATGAAAACAATTTATTCCAAAACAGCTAAATGTGATCTGGTGCATTTTGGTTGTGGTATTTAAATTTCAATGTATTGGTATTGTTTGTAGCACCTGTAAGGCTTAAATGAGGTTAAAATCTCAGAGTTAAACATTGTGAATACATTCAGTAAAAAGACATCAACATTTATAGCCTTGGAAAAATAAATTTAGTATAAAAACCAAGGAATTCRGGCTGTAAAGTTGGAGAGGGAGTCAGTGTGATTTGCAGAGCTTTTCCAAAACCTCAGCCATGCATTTCCAAGCAGCAGGCACCAAAATGCCTTGGTTTGGGAATGGAGGAGTATTTGAAAGCAGAGTTCTTTTGATTTGAAGCTGCATTTCTGATCTAATTCCCATCTAAAGCTGGGCAGTGCTCAGGTAAAGGAAGAGCAGCCATTGGCATTAGAGAATTAATTAAACAAGCAGAGGAGTGTTTAAGGGCTGAGGGTCCATGTGGAGACAACACAAGGTCCTTTCTCCATGAGGCTGTGTCCGTTCTGCCGTGGAGCTGGCTGTGGGATTGCTCCCAGGAGGAACATCCATCCTGGTGACCCCGGGCTGGGATCAGCCCCTGGGTGCTCTCAGGGCTTTGGGTTTGGCTCGTGCTGCTGAGTTTGCTGCTCTCAGGATGCCCCGGAGCTCTGCGTGTTGGTGGTGCTGTTTTTGTCTGCAGCCCCAGGATTACTGGGGCTCTGGCAGGGTGGGAAGGGATGGGACAAAAAGGGATTTCATGTGTGAGTAACGAGGGAAGAGAGCGTCCCAAAAGCTGCAGATAAAATAGGGGGGGATGGAGATGGGATTTGTGCTGAGAGCAGTGTCTGTCTGAGCAGCAGAGGGTGGGAGGAGCCCCTGGCAGGAGAGCAAATTCATCCTGAGAACCCCTTTCCTCCTCCCTCTGTGCAACTCCTGCTCTGTGTTTGCTGCTCAGTGCCACCCCTCCCTCAGATAACATTGATCTGCCATGTGATATGGATGATAAATGCTATAACAGCRTCTAGATGAGAAACAGGGAAATATTTTTCCTTCTTAGTGCCAGCACAGGAGCTTAACCCACAAAAACCATCTCTGTTGGAGTGAGTGGCCAGGCCTCTGATGGAGATTTTGCTACAGCAAAGATCTAAAAGCAAAATTCCGATGTGTGGTTTCAATTATTTTTAATGTATTAAAATACATTATTGGGCTTTACTGGAGCCTTTATTGTGTGCTGGGCAGAATTTTTTGGGGTGAATTCTAAACCCACCCAGTAGAGCCAGCATAGACTGTAGATAGTAAGGCTGGATTTATTCCTTCAAAACTTGGGCTCTTCCCTCCCTTCCCACCCATCAGTCTGCTCCCAAATTTATGTGCAGGAGCTCCCACAATGCACTTTTTGCAGATGATGTTGACAAGGGCTTCTGTTCCTTCAGTTCAGCAATCAGCTGAAACATCTGTGTCTGACCTGCATTATGAATTGCAAATGACTTTTTCCACACTAACACCCAGAAAATTGCAAGGCTTATCTGCCTCTATTTGCTRCTAATTACTGGAGGAGTTTTATGTAAATCTCACTGTAAGTTAATTGTTCAGTTTCGAATTCTTTCATATCCCATTCACTGGAACGTAACAGATAATTGCACACAAATTTTCCAGGGATAGCAAAGTTGGGTCTTTACCATTTGGGGAAAAAATGTGGTTTGGGCAGGGTTATTTCCTTATCTGTTTTGGGGGGAATTTTTTGTTTGGTTAGGTTTTGGTGGGGGTTTTTTGGTTTTGGTTTTTTTGTTTGTTTGTTTGTTTTGTTTTTTTGTTTTTTGTGGGTTGGTTGGTTTGTTTGGTTTTTTTTTTGGGTTTTCTTATTTCTTTGGTTTGGTTTGTCTTTTATTAACTGGGCCTGAGCTTTGTCCGCAGTGCTGGCAGAGGTGTGTGAGCTGGTGGGAGCCAGCCCGGGATGCTGTCCCCAGCCCCTGTGTGAGGACGCTGCTCCCCGGCAGTGGCTGCAGCTCCCACCCCACGCACTGAGCCAGAAACGGAACCCCGGCTGAGCCCCGCATCCCCACATCCCTCCTGAGTCACTTCACACTGGAAACGGGAGATTTTCATCTTYTTTAATAACATTGGAATCCTTGCATTTGTCAGAGGTGGGGACTTTGATCTGGGTGTCATCTCATCWGCAGGGCTGATTTCCATCGGGGAAATTCAGGGGAGGAGCTGCAAGTCTTTGGTTACGTTGGCTGCCCTGAGAACTCCGTGTACAGTGGATTAGTGTTGAATTAAAATCCCTGCTGCTAATTAGCTATTCAAACTTCCTCCCCAGCCCTCCTGTGTCCTGCTCGTTTTTCTCCTCTGCATCTCAGATCTCATCCTTTTGATTTCAGCCTGGGTTTGTTTTTCTTCTTGGTGTGGTTTTGGGTTTTTTTGCTGGYTTTTGTTGATGTTGTTGTGTTGTTTTTTGAGCGTGAAAAACACTGTACTTTGGCACAGAGAGMTGCTTCTTCCTAGACTCCTTTTCAAGGAAAACCTTTAAAATCCTTTTTAAAAATCCTTTTTTCCTTTTAAAGTGGTTGACCTTTAGTTTTTCCACAATACTATCATTAGTTGTATGTCAGAATTCTTAATTAATTACAGTAAATGTATTTACAYAAACACATCTTTTGCCAGAAATCACTGATATTTGTCCTGTTTTTCTAAGATAAAACACAGCGTATCATTTTTCTCTGGGAATCATTTATTTGGAGTTTTCTGGGACTGCTTACTTAAATTAAATTATTTGTGCAGTTCTGCTTTTTGCCTTTTTATTTTTGGACCTTAACTGGACAATTTGGGGAAAAAAAAAAACCCCAAACGTGTGGAAGAAAATATTTTGTGCAATGGCTGAAGATGTTTTTCCGTTCTCTTTGCCTGGTGGAAGCTGGGAGTGTGGCAGGAATTGGCTCGTGGCTGCTGCCAGCTCTGTTATCCCTGGTTTTTAGGAAGGATTTGCAACATCTGGGAACAATTCCTTGCYTGGCTGCCGGGAATTTGCAGCTCCCCATTGGCTGGCAGTGATGTCACTGCCTCCTCTGAGGTTTTTTCCTGCTTTTTCCTCCCCACGATCTGGGTGCCAGCAGATAATTCTCGTCCTTTTAGAGCTTTTTAGAGCCTGTATTTGCAATTATAATTAATGTGGTGGKGGGGCAGAGCCATATGACAAGGGCAGCACAGCAGCTTCAGGGCTGGGAARTCAAAAAAGTGCCCAAAGCTGAGGCAGAGAATAAAAATCCCCAGGTGCTGCAGACAGGTAGATATTATAAAAGAAAGGCCTTATAAAATACAGTTTAAGCCCTGTTACTCTACTGAAGCTAGAAGTGATTTCCCATAAAAAAAATGATAAAAATGAAAACAACAACCGACTCTTAGAGAGGAAAATGTTTGCACCTGCACAAACAATGAATCCGTCCCATAAGAATCAGTGAAGAAAAGATGGAAACATATCCAGAGGGAGAAAATCTGGTAGGCATATACAATGATATTGATTGTAAATTGATAGACATATACTGGCCAATAAACTAGGTTTCACTATATTGCTGACCAATTAAGYTTAACACAGCGCCTTCTAATATTTTCTATAAAGATGAGCTTTGTGAACAAAGAATTGGCTTTTCTGCATAAAAAACTGAGTCCCATCTGCTTATTTATTGCAACACCCAAGAGCAGAATCTCGCTGAGTTTCTGCAGAAAATGAGCTGATCCTGCTTATCATAAAAGCAAGATCACATTAGACAACTTATTTAAACTCTTGCACTCCTGGGTTTATTTTTTTTTATGATTACTATTATTGTTGTTGTTGTTTTATTCCACAGGGGCAAAATTTTCACCCTAGAGGATGTGTTTAAATTAAGTGAGCTTTGTGTGGCAATGCCTGCAGCCAGCACAGCTTGGAACTTATTTTGGGAAGGTAAACATGGGAATATCTGCACTGGCCACTGTTTATTGTGGCTCTTGTGCTTCTGCTTTATACCTGGAAGTGTGGGAGATGTTTATCTAGGATTAAAAAGCTGCTTGGAAAAAGGGGAGATACTGCCCTTGTATCTTGAGGTCAAATATATCTCAGGTTCAAGTCTGGAAATGAATTGATTCAAGTTTGAAGTGGATGATTTTCCTCAGTGCAGCTGGAAGATCAGCAGTGGGTAATTCYTGCAGCCCTCTCCTCTTTGGATGGGGATGTCTGAGGCTGTTTGTGGCTCCAGTCCCACTGCAGGTCAGTAGGAAATGGGTTCCCAGAGCTTTATCCTTGAGGAGATCACTCTCCAGGGACAGCATGCACCAGGAGATGCTTTGCTGCAGGGTTTTGCACTCCCAAGGTGACCCACAGCCTGCTGCAGAATCACTTCTGCCTTGCTAAGGCTTCTTCCTTCAGGAGCAGGGAAATGCTGGAGAGCAAATATCCCAAAATATGGCAAGGATTTGTCTTGTTGGCTTCTCCTGGAGTCAGCTGTTGCCTCAGCAGGAAGGTTTAAAGGATTTTTTTTCCTGCTCCCAAATTCCTCGGGCCAAGAGCTTGTTTTGCATTCCCAGCCCAGAGTGTGAAGGCTGAGGGGATTTACAGATCTTGCCTACACCCACTTTCAGGGCTTTTTTTGCTTTATTTTTCCTTCTTTTCATCCCTTGGTTTGATTTCTGTCAGTGAAAGCTCTYGCCCAGAGATTCCTGAGGGAATCTTCCAGGCTCAGAGACATCCTTACATCTCTGTAACACCAGCACACTTCCTAAACATCTCCCTTTAACTTCCCCACCTGGAAGAAAGCAGCTCTAATTATCAAGTTATTAGGAAAGCTGGTGTTATTTTTCCCTTCAGTGTTTCCTCTGTTGCTCCCGCTTTGGTGATAAGAGTTTGAATAATGCAGCTGACTCGATGTGGTGCTGTTTTGTCTCCAGGCAGTTCCTTTTTGACAGTCTGTGTGTGTTTTCCTCCTCATATTTATGGTTTCTGCTCCTAGGAGTAATTCCCTGCATCCTGAATGCCAGTTGCCTCCTCTCCATCCCCTTTTTACCAGCCAGCATCCCTCTGATCATTATGTTAGAATTAGTCCTTAATAAATGAGCCAGTTAAGAGCTGAGATCTCTCCTGCTCTCCTTCTTCCACAGCTCAGAATAAAGGGAAGCTGAGACCTCGTTGCCTCTTAGTGAAAGGGATTCAGCTATGTCATTAATCGAGGATTGATTTAATTAAAGACCTTCTAATCACAGTGTTTGAAGAGACTCAGCCAAGTGATGAGGTGGCTCAGGGTGGTGGTGATAAAGACACCCTGGCCACCTCCAGGTCAGGTCTCATTTCTGTGGGTCAGGGCCAGAAAATGCTCTGTGTAGTCASTGGATTGTTTAAATATATTTGGTTTTTGGGATTTTTTTTTGCACAGGATATGCAAAATTGTCCCACCTTAATAGGAGAATAATATCTGTACAGTCATTTAAAATATTAATTAAATCCTTCACAGAATTCTCATTTCATTTGACACAAAATTTGCCTTCCTGTTTGTAAATCAGAGGACTGGGACCTCTTTCTCCACTGTCAGGCTTTTGAATAAAAAATAACCACTTAATCTAACAGGTGAAGTTGAATTAAAACTGCAGTTTGTAATTGGGAATCACCTTGTTCTGTTTGCAGAGATAAATTAAAAGGAGTCTTGGATCAATGCATGTTTGTTTTTCTGTGGYGGTGCTTTACCCAGAGCAGGGTTCTCCTCCCCTGGGATTTAGGTTGAATTTAGATATCTTTGACTGCTTTCATCTCACTGGTGTAAAATTGGCAGTGTGAAAACGCTGATTTCATGATAAAATATTTACTGAACCACTGATAGAGAAGGGACCTGCTCTGGTTGGCTCCTGGTGTACATTTCAGTCAGGAGCTTTTTTCCAACACTGGTAAGATTTTTAAAATAAATACTATTTAAAAACATAATGAATATATAATTACTTTAATAAAACTATATTAATGTCAAAACCTAAAGTGTACCAAAGGATTCTTTACACAAAGCATCTCTGCCTTTAAAAAAAAAAGCTATTATTTCTGTTTTGAATACAGAAAAGTAAGTGCTAGGCTGGTAGGAATCAGATCCTGGTTCAGTCTAAGATCTTGTGTCAATCATTAAAATGAGGRTGGGGAAAAGAGAAGACTCCTTCTTTTAAAGAAATTAAAGATGATTAAAACTGCCCCACTGCATGTGCTGAGAGGAGATGGGCTGGCCTGGGTTTACTGGAAATGAGATTTGAGTGCAGAAATCCTCCTGTGTGCCATGGCCATGCCATGATCCATCATCCAGGGAGTGGGTGGGAATACTGATAATATTAAAATTGACATCCTGCCTTGTCCAGGGCTGGAATTTGTGATAATTCCCAAGGGGTGTTTGGAATGAGGTGCTGGATCCTTGCAGCATCTTTAATTCCATTTTTCCATGGGGATTCTGGGTGCTGGGTGCTCTGCAGCCTTCCCTTCCCCACCTGCCAGGCCCCTCCAGCTTCCCTAAATCCAAGTGTCAGTGTCAGAGGAGTTCTGGTAATTACACCAGAGTAGCTTTAGAAAAGTTTTCAGGTCCTCATGAAATATTGAAGAGTCCTCTCTGCATATCCTGGTTTCCATGGCATGGTTGGAAAATGCCTTTTTCCATCTGCAGCTCTGCCCTCAGGGAACATTTAGAGACAAAATGGGCACAAGAGACCCAAGGAGGATGCAGAGCAGGAATCTGCTCCTGCTTGGAAGCATCTTTCTGTTGAGGTTTTGTGGCTTTGGGGTTTAAATCAGGCTCTCAACAGAGCTGGTGGCAACTCAGAGATGTGGTGGTGGGGCCAGMCTGGACTGTGAGTTTTCAGGGGGTTGAAGCTCTTGGAGGAGGAGTTACACCAGATTGGGGCTGTGTTTCTGTCATGTTCCAGCTTTTGCTTTTCATTTTTGTGCTGGCAAAGCCAGGCTGGGAGCACAGCCTTGAACTGTGGGTGCATTTGACAGCTTGTGTGCTGGGGGAATGCTGCAGTGCCAGGTGCCCAAAATGCCCTCCTTGCCTGGGGTTTTTCCAGTGCAGAATTCCTGGTGCTTGCAGGAATTCTGTGCACATCCAGGCTGCTGATGTTTTCATGTGGACTCTGAATTTACCCTGATTTCCTGCGAGTTTGGCAGGGATCCCTGCTCTTCTTCTGCTCCCCCTCAGATGCTGGGGTTTTGTTTGGGCCAGAGTGGAGGAGCTGCTGGGAGTTTGTGTAACTGTGGTGTTGTTTGCTGTTGGCAGCTGGTCCTGGCTGAAAGCTCCCACTCTGACACGGGCTCGCAGTGCACCGAGAGCCACCCGGAGCTGCCGCCGCCCCTGGAGAGGACAGGAGGCATCGGAGACTCCCGGCCCCCCTCGTTCCAGTAAGAGACACAACTCCCATTTATTTCTCCAATTCCCATCATCTCTCACCCTCATTTCTCTTCCTGCTGCAAGCCAGCTGTTTGTTGTTGTGGTTATAAAAATCAAATATTGGGAAATTCAAAGGGGGATGGGAATGAAAGTCCTTTGTCATTGTTAGAGTGAAATATTTATCCAAAACATCCCATTTTCAAGCCTGCTGTGGATGAGTTAAGTAGGGAGGGAGCCCAAAATGCTTTTTGTAGTGTGTGGCTGACAAGTGATTAGTGTGTAATGTGTAATTAGGGAGGGTGCAGAGCCAGCTGAATGCTGCTGGCAGGAGGGAAAATTTCCATGGAATAAATAATTCCTGCTCCATGTCCATCCAGAGGCTGCCAGCTCCATCTGTGTGTGGCCAGAGTGGGAATATCTGCTTTGATACTGTTATTTCCTGTTCCTGGTCCAAGGGGGATCCTTAGGATACCTTCATTTCCAGAGAGGACCTTGGAATATCCACCAGGAGCATTTAAAGCAGGGCCTTGTGCTCTTAGGCTGTGTTTGGAGAACGAAATGTGGCTTGGATTTGCCCATTTCTTTTTTTTTTTTTTTTTTTGGCTGTTGCCTGGAAGAGTCCTCAGTGTTGTGTGTGAGATTTTTACAGATTAAAACCTTTTAGAGGAGACAAGAAATGCTGGGAAATCCTCACCGTGCCTGGGAGTGCCTTGCAAGGGCTGTGCTGCCCTCCTGCGTTCTSAACTGGCCAGAAAATAAAACCAGGCTTTTGTTTTTCCTGGCTTAAACCTGCCTGGAACAGCTGCAAGCTCGAGCTTTGTTTCAAAAAGATAATTAGCTTGGAATTAGGCAGGAKATTTGTGGGGCTGCTCACTGCCAGAGCCGTGGGTCCAATGCCCCCCTGATCCATCTGCTTCTCCTGGAGTATGACAATATTCCCAAATATTCCAGAGAAAACRTGGGAATGCTCAGAGGGCTGAAGGATGATGCTCAGGTTGTGTTTTCTGTCTCTGTTCCCACTCCCAGATAAATCACCTTCCTGCTTTCCCTCTCCTCCACCCCTTTTTCTTTCTTTTTTTGAACTCTGAGAGAATCTGGCTCGGGGGGAGTTTTCCTAGACCAAAACTTGTTTTCCCTTAATGCCTTTTTGGCTGCTTCTCCTCACAATTTCCCATAACATCTCAACATTTTACAGCGGATTTTTCTGCTGTGCTTCATCTTTTCAGTCCAGATGAGAATGTAATGATGACCTGAGTTTAGTCCATAACACAGGACAGAGAGTCTCAGTTATTCTGCATGAAGCCCTAAATTCTGTCACTATTGGAATTTCRTTTTAAAGCACACCCACTGTAGATTTGAACTAATAAAGAATCCACCATACTCTTAAATTATTTGTTTGGCTGTTAAACTGAGTTTAACAAGTCTTTCATTGTAAAATGAACCTGAATCATGGCTATAGTCCTCTTCTGATCTCCAGAAATTATGGAAAATTACATTTTTGGGATTTTGCTGCAGTGGTTATGCAATAAGAATGACTTGTACCTTCCTGATTCCTAAATCCCTGTGATTTTATTTAAATACTCTTCAAGCTACCAAAGATCTGTCATCTCCTTCAGTGCTGATTGAGGCCTTATTTATATAAGTGCCACCTGAGCTGGGTGTTGTGCAATTGTACAAACAGAARTGGTGCTGGACAACAAAGAATCCAAGGAACAGGTGAAGCAGGCAGTGCCATCCAAGGGATCCTTATCAGAGCTGGAGTGATAACTCCACTCCCTGCCCTCACAGTGTTGATATTTTGGTTCACCACTGAGGAAATCCAAAGAAAATTTAATTTTTCCCCCTCCCTGCTGCGGGTTCTGAAGCTCATCCTGCATTTCAGGCTCCACTGCTGCTTTTTGGGGGTTGCCAAATCCACTTTGAGCCCAGTTTAGTGGTGGAGGTGCAGGGGTGAGGGGAGAGCTGTGGCCTCTGAGTTGCCTTTCTCACCTGGGAATGGAGCTGCCATTMATGGGCTCAGCACTGGGGAAGGAGCAGAGCTGGGAGTTATTTCTGCACCCTTTGCAATGGTTTAAATTACCTTTTGCAGGCAGGTTTGGGCCCTGAGGTGATTCAGGAGTGGGAATTCTGAGCAGGAGTCAGTAGATGGTGCTGCTGGGATGGCCARGAGTGACCTGAACAATGTGGCACTCTCTCCCTTTTTCCTGCATTTCCCCTTTTACACTGAACAAGAAGTGTAAAAAAGCTGTGTGAACTCAGTGATTTCAGCACTGAAATCCACCCTGGCACTTTGGTAGGGATTCAAATGTGCTCAGGTGTTTTCCTGAAGGACAACCTCGATTTCCTAATTTCTCTGGTGGGCATGTCAGAGCATTTCATGGATGCACAGAGAGTGTGGGTGTGCAGGAGCCTCTGAAATGTGGAGATGTGACACCTGAGTGTGGTTTCACACAGCCAGCTCTGGCCCCAGCTGCCACAGGGGATGGGTGGTTGCAGTGCTGGTGCCTTAATTCCCTGTGTGARAGGTGCATGTCCAGCCTCATGGAATTGCAGGAGAAGCACCTCAGTGGTGCTCAGTTGAGGTAAATGAGCACTGCCCTCCCTGTGTGCTCAGCTGAGGACATGGCAGGTGTGAATTACACCTGGAGAGAGGGGACAGAAAGCTGTGAGCTTTGGGAGGCTTCACCCTTCAAGGTGCGAGGTGTGAATCAGAAATGGGCAGTGAGCTGCAGCTCCTGCCCGTGCTGGGATCCCAGCAGGTGCCAGCAGGATCCCTTCTCCTGGCCCTGCAGGGGCCCTTCTTCTCTGCCTGGGGGAATGTCCTGCACAGCCCTGGGGCAGCTTTCCAGAGTCAGGGATGTGCAGGCAGCTCCTGCCAGCAGCTCTGGCTCTCGGGGCATCCATTTGGCTTCTCCTTTCRCCCCTCAGGTGTTTTTGGGTTGTATTTTCACCCTGAGGCTGTTTTTTGGTTCCRTTTTTACCCCTCAGGTGGTTTTTGGGGTTCTCTTTTCACCCCTGAGGTGTTTTTTGGGCCCAACCTGGGGCAGTGTGCAGAGCWCAGCTCCAAAGCAGTTTTGTGCCCTCTGCACCCGCGTGCTCCCAGCTGCAACTGCCTGTGTGGGGAAGGGGAAAAAGAGACGAGTGCAGTGATTGTCCCCACTTGTTCTGTGACAGCCCCAATGCTGCCAGCAGCAGGGATGGCCTGGACAACGAGACAGGGACAGAGTCTGTGATCAGCCACCGGCGCGAGCGGCACCGGCGCCGCAACCGCGAGGGCCATGAGGATGGTGAGTCCTGCTCCTTCCCCCCCTCGGGTTTTAGCTTCCATTTTCTCTGCCAGAGTCAGGATTAGTTGCTCTGAGATGTGTTTTCTGGTTGGACTCAGTTGTTTATTAGTTGYTAYCTATATTACAGAYTGTGAGTTCCACAGCACCTTAAGGTAAGAAGCCAAAGTGGAGCCCCCTCTCTCTCTCCCCAAGGCCTTTTGAGGATAAACTGTCCAGTTAAGAGATGGCACCTCAATTATTTTTACTTTTTACCCAATAACCAACCACCCATGGCCCACAAAGTGGATTTTTCTCTCCAGTTACAAAATACCCCCCAGAGCCATGGAGAAGAAGGGGAAAAAGAACAAGCCTCTACCCTAAAACCTCCATCTTGCTTTGTATCTATTCCTATATTCTAAACCCTTCAACTCTGAGTTTTCCACCCTGTGATATTACACACACTTCTGATCCAACTGCACACACATAATCCCAGTTCTGTCACTCATTTTTGGGAGCTGTTCCACGGCCTCAGCTCCAGGGCAGAGTTTTCTTGGGGTCAGTGCCTGTGGGCACAGAAAGCCTCAAATTCTCAGTGCCCAGGTTCCAACACTCCCCCTTACCCAATTCTCCTCACATTTCCCTGAGCAACAGCTCCTTCTGCATCATGAACATAAGAGACTTGTGGCTGCATTACTGCCTGCTTTCAGGGACTCTTATTATTTTAAAGCAATAATTTGATAATTGCTCTGAAACTCTTTGAAGCTCAGCGTTTTTCCAAGAGCTCTGCACAAYCCACAGTGAAGTGGCAGAGATTGTTTTTGACAACGTGCAGAACTTTCTGTAGCATGAGAAGATGAATAGCTTGGAGAGGACTGGCTGTTGATTTCTCAAGGCTTGGATCAGCTGTGGTGTTTTCTGCTGGTTCTGAAGATTTTTTTTAGACTTAAATACACCCAAAGTGCACCTATAAAATGCAGAACTCCATCCCTTGCCTCTGGTCTGTACATCAAAGTAAGCTTGGGTTTTCATTCATTGCCAGACAAGAATTTCCAGGCTTAATTAAGAATTAATAGGTGCCACCCATTATGTTTTAAATGGTCCAGAATTTGGAATACTTGGGCCCAAGCAATGCCATCATAGCCTTTATTCACTGCTCCACCCAGCAAAGTATTTGCCTCCAGTTAGAACACCAGAAATCAGATTTATTTGAGGGTTTCTGTTCATTTAACTCATCCAAAGAATGGAAATCCCTCAGTAGGAGGAGCAGAGAACTGTCTGTGCTTGATCCTGACTGCAAATTCCTTTGGGAACTGACAGAAAGAGGCAGAATCCTCTCATAGTGTTGATTAAAAACTTGTTGCAGGAAGAATGTGAATGGGGAGTTGTTTTAAGCATTAAATCAGTGCCAGTGCACGTTTTGCTGTAGGTATTTATGGCATAAGAGCTGGTGTTGGTGGATGGAATTGTTTGAGCACAGGAGTTTCTGCTTGGAGTGGTCTGAAACCAATTCATGCATTTCCCTTGAGAAAGAAATGGGATAGAATTCYCTCCTTTTATCAAAGCCCAGGCAAGAACCTGTCACAAACATCACCTGTGCCCTGAATTTGGGCCTTCTGCCTGCAGCAGGTGAGTTCTGTTAATGTGCATAAAGTGAGGAGAGCTGCTTTAAAATACATTATTTAATGTCTGTGGTGTTTCTGTGGTCATAACAGTATTTCATTTAACAACAACATCCAGTGCACAAAATAACACCACCACAAGTGTGATGTTTTCAGTGGAAAGCAAGTCTAAAATGCACAGTTCAGCTCTGTCCTGAATTGCCACTTGACAGTACTAAAAGAAGTGAAATACCATAATCCTGGGAAGAATTTGAAGGCTTTCTTTTCATAGCAGTGATCATAGAGTCACTCTTTTCTTGCACCTYCATGTCTTGTCTGGAGCACAGCTGGATGGAAAATGGGGGAACAGCCCTAAAATGGATGGAAAAGGGGGACAAGGATGGGGAAAGGGCTGTGACAGCTGGATCCCAGCTATTCAGCAGCTGTGTCCTCTCCCCTCGTTRTGAAATGGGAACATCCTCCTGTGCCTGCAGAGAGCAGGAAATGCAGTGAGAGTGTTTGATGTGCTCCTGCACAGACTCGTTTGAATAATGCCCAAATTACAGCCCTGCTGGCTGGCAGAGGGGCAGGATGAGGGATCTCCTGGAGTTCTGGGTTACTCACAGCTTGGTGCCAGAGGTTTTGTTCCAGAGGCACAGGAACAGCTCACCCRGATAGACAATTACCTGGGTTTGTAACTGTTTGGTACAAAGAGCCATCCACCCTGGCAAAGAGGATTTCCCTGGATTCCCTCAAGGGAAGGGAGCTCTTGTTCCACAAGAAAGCAGGAGCAGGTTGTTCCAGCCTTCATTTCAAACAGGAARAGGGAGAAAAGGTGTGAAGGAGCCATTTGGGAATAGAGAAACACCAAGCTAAAATCTGAACAGGTCAAACAGGCTGAGTCCACTGAGCCCAGAGCCCTGGAATGGAGAGGTCCCACACAATTAAGGTTGGGAAAAGCCCAGGGGTTTTACACTGCTGGAGTTAAACAGTGTAAAACTGTGTAAAAACTCCTGCTAACCCCAACAGTGGACAATTCCATTGTCCTTCCTTGTTTAATAGCAGGGACTGAGCCCTGCACCCAACAGGGTTCCAAGTCTTTATTGAGGAGTTGACAACACAGTTCCTGTTAATAAATGGGAAGGAGCTTTGGAAGGGCTGGGGAGGGTTGTTGTTTTCCCTCCTAACTGGCAGCTTCTCCCTTCTCACCCTCGTTCTCTGCCGTGGCACAGAACCCTCTCACAGCTCCCTTGAGCAGATGCTGCTCTTCCTTTTCTGCTTGCTGGTTTGATTTGGTCTTTGATGTGCTTCTGTCCCTCGGGCAGGGCCTGCTCTGCTGTTGATAAAAGTCAAGGAGGACACATTTTACCCTCCCAGGCTATGCTTTCTTCTCAGCTCTTTGAGGCACTGAAAGGCTTTTGTCACATTGTCCTGCTGAACTCTGTCCTGCTCTAATGAAGGGACAGGGCAGRGGGTCAGCAGGGCAGAAAGTCCCTGTCATTAATGGGACAGGCACTGAACCAGAGCAGGGAATGATTGATTCTTCTTTAGGCTTAAACTTGTATATTCCCTGATTTCAAAATACTCCCCACAAAGAGAATGTGGTGGCTTGAGGAAGGAACATAATAAAACTCTTTTTGGTTTTTTTTTTGGAGGTGTGTGATGCTGCATACACAAACACCAGAAATCAGGATGTCAGAGCTCCCCTTTTCTCTCTTCAAGCAACAGAAGTCCTTGTTGCTTTGGAATGTTACACRGGAATATTTTATGAGTAAACCCCTTATAATCATGGTTTCTGAAAGTACTCAATTATAATAATGGTTTGTTGCCCCCAAACAATGCTGGCTAACATTAGAAAAGCCTGGGAAAGGGAATTTTACTTGGGCTGGGAAATTGCAAACAAACTTTAAATGCACACTTTAATTACACAGGAAATCTTTCTTGTGAGCTCAAGGCTACCTGGTGCTGCCTGGGAGGTAGAAATCAGATTTATTCCATGCCTTGGCTTTCCTCTATTCCTGATTGTTCTCCTGGTGTTGGAAAGCTTTAATAAACACTGAGCATCCCTTTGCCAAACTTTCTCTGACACTTCACTTTTCACAGTGAAAAACTTGGGATTTAAGATTTTAGTCTATAGCAATGTGTGTGAGCCAGGATGGAGGATTTAAGGCCTTGTC
>CADDXX010000553.1:375614-421735 GCA_902810485.1 Alauda arvensis | reverse complement strand
TTTAMRAAAMAACAACTGGAYATGGATTGAGCCATGGTCATCCTCYTTSTCAATGGAGATGGGAGTTACTCCTGATGATGAACCTCAAACCCCAAAAATGTGTCCCATAGAGTTCTCCATGCAGTGAACTGATCCCTTGGGTGGGAAGGGAAATTCCTGGTTCCTGGGAAATTGAAATGGGAAATGGTGGATCACAGAGATCCTGGGATTTCCTTTTCTGSCAGTCCTGATGCAGAGTGGATCCTGTGGCTGCTCTGGGAAGCCAAGGCATGGGCACTCAGCATTTCTGTCACTAAACTGGTGGCCCTGAGCCCAGAATCTGAAGAATTGCTGTAAATGCTGTAATTCACTCCATGGATGAGGGTGCATTTGGGAACCTTTGTGTATTTTTTTTCTTGTTTTTGCATCTGTTGATAAAACTGTATTGTTTTTGTTTCATCCAAACTGGGGGCTGAGAAGTTCCTTCAGCCTCAGTTCAAAGCAGCCTGTGGCCTCTCTTCCTTTTAGAATTAGAAGAATCTCCYTTAACTGTGAAGAGTGACATGGCTACTATTGTTAAGGTCATGCAGCTGCCAGACTCAGGCCTTGAAATTCGGGACAGGATGTGGTTAAAAATCACCATCTCCAATGCAGTGATAGGTAAGCAAATCCCAGGAATGCTGAGGGGAAAAAAACCCCAGTGACTTCATGGAAACAGGTTCAAGAAACTACCTTTTAATGAGCTTTTTTTTCATGTCTGTGACCTCTTATATTCCATTTATAGACAGCTCTAAGTGTGGCAGGAAATAACTCTTGTTTGCGCTCAGATATCCAAAATMGCTGCACGTTTCTCATGCCCACACAGAGCTGGTTCTTAATTCTTTGTTTTTATATCTCAGGTTTTCAGGTGGCTCTAGAGATCTGCCCAAGTTCAGCAGAGCAACTGGAATTCAACCACATGACCTTAATAAAGCCTCTTAATTAGATTTAAAATCACCACAGCCAATCTGCCTGTGACCTGAGCTGTGCCAGTATTTAGCCAATCCAGGCTGTAGTTGCTTTTTGCTGAGGAAGGGGTTGGAACACAGGTATTTTGGCAACCTAACATCTGCCTCTGGAGGAAGGTGACTCCCAGAGAAAAGTGAAATCCAGAGAGAAATCCATTTTCACTCCTGCAGCTCAAAGGTGTTGCACAGTGTGTGTAAATAGGATTTTTTTATGTGTTTCTTTAGTGTCAGTGTCCATGTAGGTGTTCAGCTGGCTCAGATATTCCCATTGTAGGTGTTCAGCTGGCACACTTTGGCTCAGATAATCCCGTGTCTCCTCTTGCTGCCCCGTTTCAGGAGCAGATGTGGTGGACTGGCTTTACACACACGTGGAAGGTTTCAAGGACCGCCGGGAGGCGCGGAAATACGCCAGCAGCATGTTGAAACACGGCTACCTCAGGCACACTGTGAACAAAATCACCTTCTCAGAGCAGTGCTATTACGTCTTCGGAGACCTCTGTGGCAGTAAGTCCCCAGCTGGGAGGGGCAGAGCTGTCCCTGTCACCTGCTGGGTCAAAGCTTTCACCTTGATTTCTTCCCCAGATCTGGCTGCACTGAACCTGAACAACGGTTCCAGCGGCGCCTCGGACCAGGACACCCTGGCTCCTCTGCCCCATCCCGCTGCTCCCTGGCCCCTGGGCCAAGGATATCCCTACCAGTATCCTCTGCCCCCTCCTTGTTTCCCACCAGCCTACCAGGACCCAGGCTTCAGCTATGGCAGTGGCAGTGCAGGCAGCCAGCAAAGTGAAGGTAAGATGGGATCATTGGAATTCCACAGCTCTCCTTTATCCCCCACCATCTGCTTGAGTTCCTTGGTGCTGTCTGTGCTTGTCTCGTGGTTTTGGTTGCTCCCTGCATGGATTTTGTGCTACAGCACAGTAAATAAAAATTATGTCATTTTTGGCTGTACAGATACTATTTTTTAATTTTGTTTTTTTTAAATCACTCCCAGAGTGAGTTTTGCTTTTGGAAACGCTGCGAGTAAAGAAAGGGTGGAGATTCCTTGTGCTTTTGCAGTGAACATCCAGTAACTTGGATGTCACTTATCCCTGTTTCCCACAGCCAGTCAGATTTTACAAAATGGCACAAAAGGGTTTCATAACAGGAGCTTGCTCATGGGATTTTAGCCCAGCTGCTCCTCACCTTGTCCCAAAATAAGAAATATTTGTGAGGAATCTCACAAAGGTTTTAGAACTGGAAACTCATTGCCCTGGACAGAACGTGGGGGTGGATTTTGGCAGCTGCTTCTGTGAGCAGCTGCCAAAATCCACCAGCAGGAATTCTCTCCCTGGAATAGGAAAGGAATGGTGTTTTATCCATGCTGTGGAGAGCCTCCCAGAAGGTGCCAGGGTGTTCAGCTCTGAAAGGTTTCCACRTTTTTCCTCGTGGAAAACAACTTCTGTGCTGTTTCTTGCTTTGTAACTGTTATTCCCTTGTTTTGTCCTGAGCAAGCGTTAGACTGAAGGATTCCTAGAGGAATGGCTGACTCTAGGGGATTGGTAAGCTTCAAATGCCTCCATGGTGAATTCACAGCATGATCATTTTTAGATTCTTGTGACCCAAATGTTCAGCTATTTTGTTTTGGTTTTTTGAGGGTTTTTTTAATTTTAATTTTATTTTTATTTTGAATTGTCTTGGATGCTTGACCTGTCTCAGTGCACAGTTGTGTGACATTGGCATATCAACCTGTGGGACTTTTGCTGCAGCAGCTCARAGGGGAGGAAGTCAGGTGGGAAAACCCCATCCGCAGGCTCTCCAGRAAATAAATAGTCCAAATTGATGATGGTGTCCCCCCTCTGGGTGCCCTTGCACTGCCCATTAATTGATGGCCAGGTGGCTCAGGCAGGTGTTGGGAGTGCTGGAACTCCCAAGGCTGCACTGGTCACTCTCAAAATAGTGTTAGGATTGGGGTTTTGTGCCCTCTCTCATTTAYCTGCAGTATTAAATCATAGCAATCAGCAAATACCACTTCAGAGACCCGGGCTTAGAATATTAATTTAAAATCCAGTGGTTTTGTGGTCTGTTTTCCATCTCTCTGGCCCTSTGCAGGGAATGATGCCTTTCTCCCCAAAACCAGTCTGGTTTCCTATCTCTCCAGTCAGCTGGAGCAGCAGAGTGTGATGGACATCTGTAGCTCAGGAAGGAGCAGCCCGAAATAATTTTGGTTTTCCCATTTCTGTGGCTTATTTAGACTCAAAAGCTGGTCCCCTGTTCTGCTGGCTGGGGATTCTTTTTGGGAATCATCTTGCACTAAGGTGCATGAATTTRATGGGATGTTCCTTGGATTAGTTGGATTTAAGAAGAAATAATTAGCTTGGAACTGTCTCCTAATCTGTCTCATGGGAACAGAGCAAGACCTTCAGCTTCCATGAAAAATTAGTTCTTCAAGTTTAGCGAAGCTTGTTCAGTAACAACTCGGTGGCAATCCTTTGGTTTTCCAAGGTGATTAGTGGCCTCTCTTGGGAACAATATCTTGGGTGTTACCGATTTGTGGTAGAGCAGTTCAGGAACTGTTTSTCGGGGAATTTTCCAACAGAACAAGGCTTTAGTGAAGAATTTTTAAAGGACCTCCCCACTGAAGCCAACAAAACCTCAGGTGACAGAGAAGGCGAAGGGGTTGCTTTAGAAAAGGTACAAAATACCAAAGCAGTGCCAGTTAGAATTAACCCTCATTTGCTTGAGTCAGACCCCAGATTCGTGCTTTTTCCTGCCGTTCGTGCTCCTCCCCTCCGCTGCCAGGCTGGATGTGAGCTGGGCTTTAGCTGCTGCTTTCCCCGCGCTGTGTCCCCGTGTCCCGTGCATGGCACCCCCGAGCCACCCCCGCGCTCCGAGCACCGCGCTCACCCTTCCTCCCTCTCTGCTGTGTTTTGGGGCCGGCAGGGAGCAAGAGCAGCGGCTCCAACCGGAGCACCAGCGAGAGCAGCAGGAGAGCGGCGGGCAGGGACAAGGAGCGCAAGTCCGGGGGCAGCGGCAGCGAGTCGGAGGCGCGGCGGGAGCGGCCGCTCAGCCAGCTCAGCCAGCGCAGCCACAGCGACAGGAGCCAGCTGAGCCAGCAGTGCCACGGGCCCCCGGGGCTGCCCCCCTTGTACAGCCTGCCCCGGGCCGGCTCCAGGGCGCTGGGCAGCAGCAGCGGCCCGCCCGGGGCGCCGCCGGTGCGGGAGCTGGGCGCCGTGCCGCCGGAGCTCACCGGCAGCCGCCAGTCCTTCCAGAAGGCCATGGGCAACCCCTGCGAGTTCTTCGTGGACATCATGTGAGAGCAAGTGCCTTCAAGAGACTCTGCACACACCGAGGGTGGGGGTTTTGGGTTTTGTTCTGGGGGGTTGGGTTGTGGGACGCGCGGTGGAAGAGGCTTGGCTGTCTTGCATGTCACAGCTTCCTGTTCGCAAGGAAAGAAAGCAACAAAATGGAATTAAAAAAAAAAAGAAGAAAGAAAAAACCGTAAAACCCAAAAAAAAGAAAACATACAAAAAGAAACCCCTCGACTACAAAAATGAACAACAGAATCTCCTGGGATTGTTAAATATCAGCAAATCGATGGCATCTTTCAGTTGTCTTTATTTTTCCTCCCCTCCCCATCTCGTTGGGGATGGTGAATGGCTGGTGTATATTCACATCTTAATGAGCTTTGGTCAYTGTGGCACCTACTTCAGTGGAATTAGTGTCTCTTTTTTGGGCTGATTGGAGGACTGGTATTTCACGTGACTTCTGAATTCCTGACAATGCATAGGAGCACTTTGATTTTTCCCTGCTTTTTCTCTTGCAAGGACAAAACGACTGCTGGCTGGTATCTGGGATACTGCCTTGGAATGCTGTTTCTTGGATGCATCCAGAGCTCTAAGCAGACATGGCACCCACAAGTGCTTGGAAAGGAGTAGGATCCAACCAACTCCTAGAGGAAAACAAAGTTGTGGCTACTCCCTGCTGACTAGGGAGTATAAATCAATCTTTCTTGGGTTCTTTGAGGGTTTGTTTTTTATTTTAAGATACTCTATCAAGGCGGTGCTGGAGTCTTGCTACTGTAYGTGTTCATTGTGCTGAACTTGTAAAGTTTTATTTCCTTATTTCCCAAGAGTGATTTTCCAGCTGCACTCGGTTCCTGGGCATTTCAGTCACATCCCYGCTGCCAGGTGTGGCTGTTCCCTCTGCATGTGCACTTGCTTGCAGGTTGGAAGAGTTATTCCCACAGAAATAGGAAAATTGCTGCAGTTCTGTCAGCTTTTCCCTTTTGAAGGGGCTGTTTATCCCATTCCAGCAGAGGCACTGGGAAATCCTGGCTCCCACTGGGACGTGGCTCTTCCTTGTGATCCCTCCTTCCTTTCTGAGCAGAATCTTTCTCTTTTTTGTTGAAACAGAGACCTGGAGAGGTCTGATCCCCCAGGGAACATCACTGAGCTGTGAGGGTGTCTGAGAACAGATCAGAAATGGTACAAAAAGAAATCCTTACCTCTCTTAACTGASTGAGACTCACTCTGGAGCTCCTCTAAAAGAAATCCTTACCACTGACTCCCCTGCTGAGGAGCTCTGGCTGAAGCAACTGCTGTTGAATATCCCCAAGATTTAATTTCTGGCTATTATCTGCTCTGAGGCTCTGGAAAGTAAATTCAAGAAGCTTCAGTGATATTTAAGAAGCTTTTTTGAAGGCATGGTGAGCACAGTCACCCTCTGCCACAGTGGCTCATTTAATGAGACACRAGCTGCAGCCACTCTGGCATTTGACCATGGGGCATCATTTAAATACCATCAATCCTTAGTTAAATCCTCTTTTGTGAGATCCCTGCTGCTGGCAGGATTTAGGACAGGTGCTTTAAAAATCAGTCTTTACTCTAAAGCGTTTTCATCACTGCTAAGAAGCTTCTTTTTGGTCTGTTCTGTGCTTTTTTTGGGTAAATACCCAAGGTGGATGTGAGGAGGGAACATMTTCCTCTCTCTGTACACACACAGTTCAATTTATCACCCTGAAAACTGACTCTCCAAAATGTCCATTCTGATTTTTCACTTCTTTCCTTTTTCCCACCTCTGTGCAAACACCTCCCTTTGTCAGAGACTCCAGGTGTTTGTGGTAATGGGAGCCTCAATTTCTCCTTCCACAGGGAGCCAGGCATTTGGGCAACTCTGTCAGCCCATTTCTGGGCTTCTAAATTAATTTTCTTTACAAAAACCGCCCCAAAAAGGTTTTGAAAGCAGAGCTTTCATCACCATCCATGGATGGCTCCTTCAAAAGAGACCCTGCCTGAAGCTTGACTGTACAACAGGAATTTTCCTTCCCTCCTCCCAGATGCAAACCTGACTTGGTAAATTATTCTGAAAGGTTGACACTTGAAGCAGTGAAGCCAATCAGGGTAAAACAATGGTGGAATTCTGCTCTGTCTCCAGGAGGCATTGCTGAGGAGTCTGTGACTTTACTGACAATCACTACTGGTTCTACTTTTAAATGAATTGAGATTTTTTCTGACCTCTTATAAATTATGATTTCTCTGACCCTGTTTGTTTTAAGGCAGAACTCAGAGGGCTGGAGAGGGGAAAAATCTCTTTTTAAAATATTTCCAAAAAAGGGATTAAAGCTGGGAGCTAAGCTTTCACCCATGTTTAATTTCCTCCTGTCTTTSCAAGAGCTGCAGTTTACACACCTGCTGGGGGTTTGCTTTTGTCTCGTGGTTTTGCTGTTGGCAGAAACTGTTCTGTGTCTTGCTGGTCTTTGCTGCTATGTTGAAAAACTCCTGTGTTCCAAAYGTGTGTGCTCGTGGGTCAGCCTGGGAGCCCCTAACAGATGTGGGAAAACATCTGCTGGGGAAATCAGGCTGCAGGAGCTTCCCCCAGTGCTGGTGAAGGATGCCCCAGGTGTTGCTGCAGAGGTGGATTCTGTTTTTTTCCAGAGAGAGTAGGAGGGAGCAGTGTGTCCCTCCTGAACAGTGCAATATTGAACAGTGACACAGAAATCCTGCATTTCCCCACCCTGCAGAGCCTGGGCTGAGTCACTGCAAGGTCAGGCCTGAATCTTTGCCAGATGTGAACAAAGATTTCCCCAATCCCATCCCTGCCTCCCGTGCTCTGTGTGTTCCCAGCTCCCTGTGCAGCTCTCTCCTGTTGGGCACAGCAGGAACTGGTGCCAGTGGGGCTGCCCACAGTGGGAATTGTGCCTGGTGGAAGGAAATTTGGAGGTTGGAGTGCTGCACACCCATCATTTGTTTCCCACCAGGGCCTGAAATTTAATTTGGATTGAATGGCCCCAGGAGAGGTTTGCTGTGCAGGGCATGGGAACACCTCAGAAACAGGAGCCTGGAGTAATGGGAGCTTTTAATTCTGAGCTGAGCTCAGTGCTCACACATCCCTGCCTCAGATCCAGCAGCAGGGATGGCTGCAGGATCCTGGAAGAGGGTGAGGAAACACTTTGGGATGACATCTCCCACCCACCAGAGGCAGGATCTGCAGGGGGAGGTGTCTCCAGCCAGTAATTGAACTCTGAGGAGTCAATTCTTTAGCAAATAGTCTTAAAGCATGCTGGTGTCTTTTACCTCCTGTTCATTAATCTGCTTTTCCAAGGAAATCTGCTTTTCCTTTTCCAAGGAAACAGTGCCCTGGACACTTTATCCAAAGGTTTTACTGGATGGCAAGCAATGATGCTTGACTTTTGCTATGATTTTTGTTCTSTCCCCTCCTGAGACTTGACAGCTCATGGGTTGATGTAATTGTTTTGGGGTTTTTGTTTTGTTTTGCATTTAACTGGATTGTAATAAGGTTGACTTAAAATTATTAATTCTAATCAGTGATTAGAAATACATGTAAAGAATTTTATGTACAGTAGAGGAACAAAGTTACATGATTTTAAATGATGAAAACCCAGACTATCACCTATCCTAGAATTGGTTCTACTCAAAGAGTGACCTCTTATTAGCATGGACTGCACTGTTCCTGTTAAATGTCTATTGCATAATTGAATTCTTTTTTGTAGATATTGTATTAAAACCCAAGTGTCTGTATAGTTAATATATAGCTGCTTATGTGTAAATGCTATTTTAAACACTAAAAAGCTTTTAATTTTATGTGATAACCACAGTGTATGTGTTCAGTTATTTGCAGTATTTCATTATTATTTATTTCATAAATATTTCCCATTTTTGAACTCTCCAGGAGAAACAAGGATCACTGGGACACCCTGTAGGGTCTGAGGGGCTCAGCTGAACTCAAGATTTAAAGGTTTTTTCCCAGCCTAAATGATTCTCATTTTCCAGCCTCAATAAAAAGAACAAGCACAGCTTGGTGAGGCAGATTCCTTCTTCAGCTGGTACAGATCACACAGCAAGGGGAGAGTGAAACATCATTTAAATACCATCAATCCCAGCATTTTCCAGTGAGGTGAATGTTTGTTAAATGATCAGAATTTAGGTGGATATTAAATGGTCAGGATTTAAGTGAATGTTAAATGATCAGAATTTTGGACAGCCTTTTCCTGCAGGTGGAGTTAAATCAGATTTTTTCCTTTCCCTATTTCTGGAATGATGATCAAAAGTTATTTAATTCTTCCCTGCTATGGAACCACAGCCTTGGAGCAAGGAATACTGAGAATTTCAGGTGCACCAACATGTGAAGAATTCCTGCAGGCTCCAGGAATAAGAACTCCAGGCTCCAGGTTAGAGTTTTGGTTTTTTTAATCACATTGAGGGATAATTTTGGATGGAGGTGATCACAAAAACTGGGGACAAGTAACTTTGCAGTGCACAAAAAAAAAGGTTATTTTTTTTAAGAATGAAAATATTCAGTAGGTTAAATTAATTTGCAAATTCTTTAATTGAACTGGACTGATTAAATTCCAGTAACACACAGTGGAGAGATGAAAAAAAATTAGGGAATAAAAGAGCAGAAATGGAAAAACTTTGAACGAATAAAAGAGCAGAACAGGTATTTGCCAACATGAGTGGGGAAAAGAACAATCTTGGTGATGTGACTGGCTGGATACTGACTTGGTTCTGCTGGCAACAGTGTGAAGTTTTTGGTGCTCTTTGCCTGTTTTTTGGGGGGCTGGAGGAGCCTCCTGCTGTGCTTAGGAGAGGGTGATTTGCACAGAGCTCATTTCCATGTGTCTGATTTCCATGGAACTCAAATGGAGTGAGCTGGGATTTGAATGGGAAATGCTCCCTTTGTATCACACATACAACAGCTGCTGCCTGTCAGAATGTTCTTCTTACTTCTATTGGGTATATCTGAAAATCCTTACAAGGCTTGGGAAGGGATTCCTGGAGCTGTTAATTAGGAAGAAAGGGAAATTACCAGGAGTGTTCACAGGGAACTGGTGTTGGTGAGGCTTTTGGCTCGCACTGCCACACTTGAGAGTGATGTAAAATATCATTTCTGGAGGTTGTTTCATTAACTGAACCTATTTTTGGCTCCTTTTTGGGGCTGAAAGGTGTTCCCAGAGAGGATGGAGGCTGCTCCTCAGGGCTTCAGCTGCCCAGCCCTGTGCTTTCACAGTTCTAGTTCAGATGTGATTGTGCCTGGGGCCACAGAGTGCTCATAAACAGGATTTTCTCCTTMAAATCCAGCTTCTGCTCGAGGAGCAGGTGACAGAGGGAGTGGTTTATTGCCTGTTCACCTCCTCTGGCTCCTCCTGGGTGGCGTTCTGGCAATAWTCGCCCGTGTTCAGGTCAGGCCTGAACACCAGGATGTAGCACTTGGGCACGAAGTAGCTGCCCAGGATGCCCAGGGTGGTGGCCAGGACGGTGCAGATCTGTGTGACAGCCCTGAGCACCGTCCTCAGCGTGGCGAAAATCACGAGGAAGAAGATCCAGATGATGAAACAGATGAGGGAGGCGAAGGTGATGCCCCTGGCCACGTTGTACCTGCGGCCGGGGCTCTGCACCATGAAGGTGCACAGGAAGCAGACGAAGGCCAGGCAGCAGTTGAAGGCGTGCAGGAGGGCAAAGGCAGCCCAGGACTGGGTGCCGCACACCAGCAGCACCTCGCTGGGCAGGGACTCGTAGTCGGCCACCAAAGAGTCGGGGCCCAGGCGGAGGTGGCAGAAGCAGAGCAGCGCCTGGGCCASGAGCGAGGCGGCCACCAGCAGCCAGGCCCTGCCGCGGCTCACCCAGCGCCGCAGCGCCGSGGCACGGCCGGGGAACTCCGTCACCAGGCTGATCTCCAGCGCCTTGGCGAGCAGCGTGGAGAAGCAGCCGTTGAAGCACAGGGCGTAGGAGGGCTGCTGCAGCCCGCACAGCGCGGCGCTGGGCCTGCCCACGTACAGGCAGCAGCTGAGGCTCTGCAGCAGCAGCCAGAGCAGCGCCCAGAGGCTCCTGCCGCCCCCCGCCACCTGCACCAGCGGGCTCTGCCGGTGCTTCACGAACAGCAGCGCTGTCACACAGCTCACGGCCGCCGTCAGGGCCGYCAGGGCCAGCAGCGCCAGGGCCAGGGGCTCGTCCCAGGACAGGAAGCGCTCGCTGCGGTCGCGGCACCGGGTGCTGCGGGCCGGGGCCCACTGGTGCTGCGGGCACGGGGAGCAGGCGGTGCTGTCTGCAGAGAGAGCCTGGTGAGCGCCCCACATCATCCCCTCGGCCAGGAGACAGAATAACCCAGTTGTTAAATTCCCCAGACCTCACCTGAGCTGCTCCAGAAGGTGTTTTCTGAACAGTCTGTGCAGTCGTAGCAGCAGAGGTTGAATCCTTTTATTCTTCTGAATTGTCCGGGTTGGCAGCGCCTGAAGCACTCGGACGTGGGCTCCTGGCAAAGGCAGGAATGAACATCAGCCAGGCACCTCCAGGAGAAGAATTGTCATCTCAAACAAATCAGGATGATATGTGCTATTTTTTTTACCTTCTTATCTGCGGTGTGGAACTGGATCTGGGTTTTCTGGATGTACAGGGACTGGTCATAGTGCCCCACGGGCAGGTAGGTGAGGGTGCCATCCCTCCAGGCCCAGAAGATGAGTTTGTACCCAGTGTTTGTGCCGTGGGACTGATCAAACCTGAAGCTCTGGCCGTTCACCTCGAACGGGAGGGTGTTCATGAAGTGCAGCAGCTGGAGAGGAAATGAAATCAAAACCCATTTTGGTACAGTTGTTCTCGTTTGGAGGATGATAATTCTGCAAGCTGGGAATCCGCTGTCCCTCAGGTGGGCTAAGACCGTGACAATCTGCCCAGAACTCAGCCCTCTGCCCCTCAGATCTCCCCTCACCTGCCAGGACCTGACGGTGGTTTTGGGACAGCCCTTGGAGGTGCAGCCCAGCGCTCTGTGCAGGGCGTGGGCCACGCTGTACACGGCCACGTGCACGGGCTGCACCGTGGTGACACCGAGCATGGGCCAGATGTCCCCGAGGGTGACGTGGTCACACTGCCGGCACTGCGTGCCCAACACCTCGGCGCCCACGAGCCCGCTGAGCTCCCGGGAGCGCCGGCAGAATTCCTCCTGAGCCACGGAGCCCAAGAGCTCAGCCACGTACTCGCGGAAGCCAGGGACYGCCGCCGTCCTCATGACAAATCCCAGCACCGTCCCGATGCTCTGGATGTCGGGGGTGGAGGCGGCGATGTCCGACAGCATCCAGGCCTCGGTGCCGACCCAGACCTTCTTGGSCAGCCGCATGCGGATGCTGTGCTGCAGCAGGGCCTGYGCTGGCACGCYGTGGGCAAACAGCACCACCACGTTCACTTCGGTGCTGTTGATCAACCTCACGGTGTCCTCCAGCTGCTTCTGGGCGCCGGGCTCGGCCGGCTCGGCGGGGATGAGCCCCTGGAAGGCGATGCAGATGTTGTCGGTGCCCGCCATGCTCAGGAACAGAGCGTGGGCCCGCCGCCCGTACTCATCATCGCTGCCCACCGCGGCCACCCAGTTCCAGCCGAAGTGGCTGAGCAGCCGCACCACGGCTTCCACCAGGTTCTTGTCGCTGGGCACGGTGCGGTAGAAGGACGGGAACAGCTCCGCGTTGCTCAGGGTCTCACTGCTGGCCCCGTAGCTCACCTGCAGGTGGGACAGAGAGGAAGGGAGGAGAACGCGGCACTGGCCACACCTCCAGGTCATTCATCTCTTTTTTCCCTTTAGTTTTAGCGAATTAAAATTTATAAAATGATGGTGGGGGGTAGTGGTGAAAGAATTCATCCGGAGGGATGGGTCGCAAAAGAGAGAGCCATAAACTGTCTCCATTGTGTCCCTCATCACTAATGAAGTGATAATTAACTGCTTTCTACCCAGGGTGACCCACCYGTGTGTCATTATTATTTCTTAGCTCGGGGCTAAATTTCCCTGACCAGGAGAGCTCTGTTGTGGGTGTTTAATCACGGACGTTTTACCATGGGATCCTCCCAGAGCTGTGCTATTGCCATTTTACACGGATCAGAGTGGTCTGAGCAGTGTCTGTTCTCTCAGGGAAATCAAAAAATGAGGAGGGGAGTTAATGACCTATCCAAAAATAAGAAGAAATCTTAACAGAGGGAAGACTGGACTCTCTGCTTTAGCCACCAAAAGGGAGAAAATCCTTACAAGGYTTGGGAAAGGATTCCTGGGTATAACTCTGGAGCTGTTACTCAAGAAGAAAGGGAAATCAGCAGGGAAGTGGTCTGGGTGAGGGTCCTGGCCTCACATTGAGAGATTCATGTCAAATATCAATTCTGGAGCTTGTTTCATTACCTGCACCCAAAAGGGAGGATCCCTGCTTCTCCACAGAGCTTTTTACCTGCGGGATGAGGAAGGAGCTGAAGAGCTTGGCCGTGGCCAGGCACAGGGCTGACTTGTGGGGCCCGATGACGGCGGTGACGCGGGGCCGGTACTCGCTGGAGTTGCAGAGCACCCCGATGTCCGCGCTGCCCTCGCGGGCCAGGAACAGCAGGCTGGGCTGCAGGGCCACCAGGGGCTCCAGGCAGGTGTCGTACATGTCATAGCCCAGCGTTATTCCCGGCAGCAGGGAGCTGGAATTGTTGATCTGGTCGATGGCAAACCTCATCCCGAGCGCCCAGATCAGCCCGTCCATGAATAACCTGGGGGCAGAGGGGAAGCAGTGGCATGGCCTGGCAGTGCTGGCCCCTGTCACCTTCTCTGGCATTCTGGAATCCTTGTTGCCAAGCAAGACATTCCTGCCACTGTCAGCAGAGCATTCCTGGACCCACCTGTGAGTTTTTTGCTCCGAGCTCGAGCACCTTTCCAATTTAATTCATCTTTTCTGCCAGCAAAAATATCCTTGGAGCTTCCCAGGAGAAGGAACAGCAACGGAGAGCAGTTTAGCTGTGAGGGTCAAGGCTTTGTGTCCTTTACCCACAAAGCCAAAGATTCCCAAAATGCTAATTCAGGAGACTGATTGGAAATGTGGGATTTTCCCTGGGGTTTTCCTCCTCTGTGTATCCCAGCACACCTTTAGTGGCYATCACTGGGTCAAAACATCAATAACAGAGGTGTCATCTGGTTCTTGGGTAAATGGTGCTGAAAGAGCTTGGGAAAAGTCAGCAGTGGCCATTTWGGCASATTTTTGTGGCAGCTGTTGGAGCTCAGGGCTGGTGAGTCTGTGAACWGTCTGGGAATAGATCAATCAATCAATCACCAAGTCTGAACTTCAACTTTTATTTCTCAAAAATCACTCATCCTGACTTTGGCAAGAACAAGGAACGTGCCCCATAACACCAGAGCTCCACCCTCCAACTGCTCTGTCCCATCCCAGCTCCAGCACAAGGTGGATTTTCCTTTTCCCCTTCCCCCCCGGAGCCAGCCCTGCTCTCACCTCTCACACAGCAGCAGGCTGGGCTCGGAGCGAGCTGTCAGGTTCACGGTGTCCTTCCCAAAKGGGAACAAACCCCCCAGCAGGAAATGCCCCGGCCTCCTGAACTGGGCTGACAGGCACGAGGGGCTYAGGGAGGCAGCACAGCCACAGCCCAGGCACAGCCACAGCCCGGGCAAGTTCATTTTGGGGGAAAAAAACCAGAAAAGGCAGCAGGGAATCCAGGCACAGGCRTCCCTGGGAAGTCTCTTTAAATAGAGCTCAGAGGGATTGAAATTTGTTTAGCAAAATGCATTAAATTGACTGCAGGGGGCAATAATCAAATACCCTCCGAGGGCACTTGGGTGCAAACCACTGCTCTCRTCCTGATTTCCTTTACTCAGAGATTTACAAATTCATTGTCACAGCTGTGGAAATCCAGGCTCCTCTGGGAAAGGTGATAAAAACTCAGGTGCCCCACTCTGATTCTGGTAAGAACTTACACAACTGTAATTTTTATTGATTTATTTTTTAAATTCGAGTTCACCTCATCACGGAAATAACCAAATCTTCCTCAGGGCACAGSAGGAATTTGCCTGGAGAGGCCATTCCTGGGTCACAAGGCTGAATTGGTACTTTTTTAGGAGGCTGTTACTGGCTGATCTGATTTTTTTTCCCCCCTCATGCTGAGTTGGGATATTAATTTCAGTTTAAAAACTTAAATCCAAGTTCACAGCATGGTAWTTTAGGTTTCATTCCTGGATTTTTTCTGCTCAGGGTTGGATTTTAGGACAGCTCTGAATGAGAAGTTCAATGTCCTGCATTTTTTACTGTATCAGAGAACTTCTTTTGCTGCCAAGCCAAGCTCCAGGGCTGGAATATTTTCCTTGCAGGAAGAGAAGCAGATACACAGATTAAATCCAGGAATACTGCAGCTGTGTTTTCCAGGTATGTTCATACGGATATTTTTTTAATGATCCTTTCCCTTTAGTAGACTTAAATGTCAGCTTTATTTGTAAAAGTTTTTTTAGTTAAGATCTAAACACAATCCTGAATTTTGGGCAAGTTCATCTTCAATATTAATATTTTTCTCCTAAAAGGAGTAATTRGAATGGGTGTGACAAGGGAGAAAAAGTCTTTTCCTTGTGCTCATATCATCATTTCAAGAGATCTAAACCCCTTTTTTCCCCTTGACATTATCTGATTTAAAGGCATTCCACTCCCTGCACAGGTGAAATATCAGCTGATCTCCAGGGAAATGAAAGAGATTTCTCCAGGGAAAGAAAATCTGGGTAGGTGACAGTGTAAATCGTGTCCCTTCCACCACCACACCCAGAGTGTGAGCCCACAAAGGACACTCCTCAAAACCACATTGTTCACATCATTTAATGTCCAGTAAGTCCAGTCTCCATGAGGTAATTAACAGTGAATTCCTGAATTTCTCAGTGTTACATCAGGCCAAAAGGAGGCAACCAGCCTGTGGGAGCCTGGAGGATTCCTCCACACATCCCTGCACCAACCCTGGAAGCTTTTCCAGCTTCCCAAAAGCTCCAGAAATCCCTTCTGCCCTCCTGTGGCTCTTGCAGCAGAAGGCAGAAGCCTCCCAAAGCAGTGATTTTTACAGTACAAGTGTGGATCTCCCCCCCAAGAGAGGCAGAAAAATCCTTTTTGTAGGCATTTGACACATTCATAAATAAAATCAAATAAAACAGACAAGGACACAGCTCAGAGGCAAACAGCTCTGGACAGAGGGGATTGAGCAGCACAAATGAACATTTGCTGCACATCCCAAGTGCAAAAAAAGCTTGGAGTCAAGGGCAGGGGTGTGACAGAGGGATGCTGGATGGATCCCTGCTCCAGGAACACTTCTCCCTTTAAAAGTGGTTTTTCYCTTCCACTCCCCACTTCCTTCAGCTCCTCAGCCCCACACCGAGGTGGCTGTGGCAGGAAAGRAGCTTCCTTGAAATTAATTTGAATGTAAAGGGTTAAATTCTCCRGGTGAAGCCCCCAGGTGTGGTTTTTTTAGTGTAAAGCTGGGGTGTGAATGTGTTTAGACACCACAGCTCCAGTCTSTGCTGTCACACCAGCTCACAGCTACTGCTGGGAATGCACAGAGGCTGCTGAAGTTTGGCTGGGAAAGAAAAACCTTTCCTGGGAACAAAAACAAAAAATAAAATAAAATAATAAACCCAAAGAACCAAAAACCAAAAAAAAATCCCTTAGCAGCTCATCTTAATGTGGATTTTTTGGGTTTTTTCCCTTGACTGTAGAGCTCTAGACACAAAGTGACAGGTTTTAAAAAGAGCTGGTCCACATTGATCAAGTGAATCGTTTGGCCCAACTCCTCAGCTCCAGGCTGGAAAGGAAAAGTGGAARTAACCACGGCCAGAGAACAGGGGCGTGTAGTGCTTCTGCCAAAATGCCATTTCCCTCCCGAAAAATGCGATTTTCACCCTGAAAAAAAAAAAAAAAACATTTTCATCCTGGAAAAACGCCCTTTTCCTCCCGAAAACTGGCCTTTCCCTCGGTGCCCGCGGTCAGGGCAGGTCGAGCAGCCCGTGCCGCTCCAGCAGCTCCTGGGTGATGCCGTACACGTCGGCGATGTAGGGGATGGCCTCTCCCAGCACCGCCTCCGCCTCCTCGGGCGGGCCCACGTTCATGATCTCCAGGAACGCGTCCCGGGACGGCAGCGCGCAGAAGGCCAGCGTGGCGGCCTTGCGGACCACCCAGGGGTGGTGGGCGGCCAGCGAGGCGTTGTAGGCGTCGGTGCAGAGCACGGAGGTGCGCGGCTCCCCCGAGCGCAGCCCCTGCAGGAAGAGCTGCAGCCAGCGCAGGGCGCGGTGCAGCCGCAGCAGCGTGCGGCAGCCGGAGTCGGGCCGCGCCCGCAGCGCCGCGGGCCCCGCCAGCAGCTCCTGCTCCACCATGGACTGCAGCGACACGAAGCGGTGCCGCTGCTGCTGCGACTCCAGCAGAGCCACCTTGGCCACGGCGTCCTTGGAGATGAAGGAGAAGACGGCGCCCAGGCTCTGCAGGAAGCTGGGGAAGGGGAGAGGGTTAGCTGCTGGAGAGGGGAAGAGAACCCCGAAAAAACGTCTGGGGGTGAAAAGAGCCCCCAAAACGCCTCAGGGTGAAAGGAGAACCCCGAAACATCCTCAGAGAACCCAAAAAAACACCTGAGGGGCGAAAGGAGAAGCCAAATGGATGCCCCGAGAGCCAGAGCTGCTGGCAGGAGCTGCCTGCACATCCCTGACTCTGGAAAGCTGCCCCAGGGCTGTGCAGGACATTCCCTCAGGCAGAGAAGAAGGGCCCCTGCAGGGCCAGGAGAAGGGATCCTGCTGGCACCTGCTGGGATCCCAGCACGGGCAGGAGCTGCAGCTCACTGCCCATTTCTGATTCACACCTCGCACACTGAAGGGTGAAGSCTCSCAAAGYTCACAGCAATGAAGCGCCACAGCCACAGAACGTCCTGTGCTGGAAGGGACCTTAAATCCCAGCCAGAGCCATGGCAGGGACAGCTCCCACCGCTCCAGCCTGGCCCTGGGCACTGCCAGGGATCGGAAACCCATCCCAGGCCTCCCCACCCTCACAGGGAGGGATTTCTTCCCAAAAYSCAACCTGAACTCCCTCTCTGTCAGTGGGAATCCATTCCCSCTTGTCCTGCCACTCCAGGCTCCTGTAAATAACTTTCTCCACCTTTCCTGTCAGCTCCAGTGCTGGAAAGGRCTCATTTTTACTGGATTTAACTGAGGAAACTGCCCTAAACTCCTAAAAATACWACAGCGTACGGTCTGCTGTGGCCTGAAGCTCTTGTGTGGAGGATCTCCCTCAGAAAGTGACTGGGATTTCTGTCCAATATCCCCTGTCAGTGTGGAGTCATCGCCCCGCGTCCTGTCACTCCATCCTGCCGCTGCGGGGCACTCACCGGATGAGGCCCCGCCAGCCGCTCAGGTAGGGCTCCAGCAGCACCTCCCGCCGCTCGGTCACGCACCCGCGGAACGCGTCCAGAACCTCCCTCAGGCTGAAGGCGCCCGCGGCCGCCGCCGCCATCGCTGCGCGGCGCCGCCCCCTCTGCTCCTTCCGCGTCCCGCCCCGCCGCCTCGGCCAATCAGCGCCGCGTGCGTCACGGCGCGAGGGGCGGCGCAGGCGCGGGGGAGGCGCCGTGAGGGGCCGCGCGGGCCTGGTGAGTGCGCGGCGCTCTGGGTGTTTTCATGCGGCTTTTTGGTGTGTTTTTATGCGGCTTTTTGGTGTGTTTTGTGCCCCTTTTTGTGTGTTTTTGTGTGTTCCTAAACGTGTCCTGCCGGCTCTCGGCAGCGGCGGTGGATAGCGATGCCAAACAGGGCCGGTTTCCCACAGGTTGGTGTTGATCACCTCACCCGTGTTTTCTGTCGCTTCTCAGGAAGAAGTTCGGTCTCTGCTCGAGTCTTGGGCCGGGAAAACAGCTGGGATGGCGCCTGGAAAACCAGCGAAATCCTCTCTTTCTGTTCCCCCCACGGATCTGCTGCTGGAGTAATTTTCTGTGCGGGTTTGGGACTTGGAGTGGGGTAAAAATGCCTGAGATCAAAGTCACTCCCTTGGGTAAGCTCGGCCTAAAATCGTCTTGAAACGCAACCAGTTTATTTTTTAGTTAGGGTGATATTGGCCAGGCTGCTGGAGCAGTCTGATGTGATTCCTGTCAGCATCTCTCTGCCCTCGGTGTTGTTTCCAGTGATGGTTATAACTGTTTTCATTCATTAATCAGGATTAATGAATTCGTTCTGGTAAAGGCGAGTACTGTGGTGTTGTGGTGGAGCATTAATTCAACTACAGAGTTGAAGAGCCACAGGAAAAATATTTCTCGTTTTTCCTTTTTWAATTTTTTTCTRGATTCTGTAGSACAGGGCAGAGGATGAGCAGGAGAACTGCTTTATCCTCATGGATAATTTTCAGCCTTRGTGTGGGTTTAACTTAATGAAGCTTAATGAGGGCAGGGCAGCTGGAGACTGAGTTCTAATCCTTGCCAGATAAAGGATTTTCTTCTCTTCCTACAAACTGCAGGCAGTTTGTGCAGACCTTTACCTGCTTTTCTTTAGAAAGAGTTGCAGYATTTCCCAGATGTGTTTGGCTGATGTTTTATTGGTGGTTGACTGGTGTTTGACTGGTATTATACTGGTATTTTAGTGGTGTTGTAGTGCTGTTTTGCTGGTGCTTTGCTGGTGTTTCACTGCTGTTTCACTGCTGTTTCCTGGTGAGCAGGTGCTGGGCAGGACGTGGGCAGGAGCTGCATCCTGGTGTCCATTGCTGGCAAGAACGTGATGCTGGACTGTGGGATGCACATGGGCTACAACGATGATGTGAGTGTCCCCTGCTGCCCCCACTGCGTTGCTCTGCTATGGCAGAGCTGCTTTTGCCCCTCCAGAAACCTCCCTTCCTGCCCAAAACATCCCTGCCCTCGAGTATTCCATGAAATGCCACAGCCTCCTTTCCCTGGCTCGGGGACTTGGGAAAATGTTAATTAAAGCAGCTGCAAATGCTCCATTCCAGGTGGGTGTGGACTCTCTGGATCTCCTGGGAGCAGGGATCCTTGGCTTTGGGGCAGGTCATTCCTCGTGKGATCCTCACCACGTTTGTGGTGCTCCAGGGAAAGGGAAGGAAACTCCTGATTTTGGGTTCCCTGGCACAGCAGGAAAGGAATAATGCACAAATACCCTGCAGGGTTTAGTTCAAGCAGCAGATGTGCTGTGCCAGGAAAGCTTTTGGGGCTTTGTGCCTCAGAGCCAGGATGTGTTCAGCACCTGTTTGACTTGGAAGATGAAAGATTTAATTTATGAAAGGGTCAGTTCTCTGTCTGCCCCCTCCTTTCTGCCTCTCCCTGCACACAAAAGCTGCTGGAGAGCTCAGCACATTCCCACAGTCCCAGACCCTTCCCTCCATGGATTTTTTGGATCACTGATGGATTCCCTCTTTCCCCACGGCTGCAGAGGCGCTTCCCTGACTTCTCCTACATCACCCAGAACGGGAGGTTGACTGATTTCCTGGACTGTGTCATCATCAGGTGAGGCACCTTCCCTGCCCCAGCTCTTTTTGTGCTGTCCCTGCCATCCCAAACACTTCCCAAGCTGGTTTTTTTGGGTTGGATCAGTGCTGCTGGTGCTGCCTGCAGAGGGCTCAGCACATTCCCAGTGTCCCAGGCCCTCCATGATTTTGTTGGATCACTGATGCTGGTGCTGCCTCAGATTTCAGCTGCTTTTTCCATCTCCTGCAGAGCTTGAAAAGGTCTGGGAGCCACCCAGGCTGAATTCTGTGCAGCCATTGTGGGGTTTTTTGATGCTGATTTTTTGATGTGGATTTCTGCAGCCACTTCCACCTGGACCACTGTGGGGCCCTGCCCTATTTCAGTGAGATGGTTGGCTATGATGGCCCCATCTACATGACCCACCCCACCAAGGCCATCTGCCCCATCCTGCTGGAGGACTACAGGAAAATCACCGTGGACAAGAAAGGGGAAACCAACTTCTTCACCTCCCAGATGATCAAGGACTGCATGAAGAAGGTGGTGGCTGTGCACCTCCACCAGACAGTGCAGGTGAAGGGGATTTGCTGCTGCTGCAGGAGGCAAAATAACAACAAAAAACCCCACTTTGAATGAAAAACCTTGGCATTAATGAAGGGTTTTGCTGTTGGGGCAGGTGGATGAGGAGCTGGAGATCAAGGCCTATTATGCAGGCCATGTGCTGGGAGCTGCCATGTTCCAGATCAAGGTTGGCTGTGAGTCTGTGGTGTACACTGTGAGTATGGCCAGAGTMTGGATTATTGCCCTCTTTTTATCTAAAAACATCCCCAAATGTTCACAGATCCCTCCTTTGGCTCCAGAAATAGCCCTGGGTTTCTCTTCTCCCCTCAGGGTGATTATAACATGACACCAGACAGGCACTTGGGGTGAGTAATAAGYTGAATTTCTGTCACTTTGGAGGATTTCTGACTGGAAGATTTCAGCTGCTGCAATAGTAGGGGTTTATCAACTTGAACTCTTTGGAATATTTAACAATGTCTCTGCTGGAAATAGAAATGCAATTTTGACTTGGGAGAGTGAAGATATTTACATTAAACCTGCCAGCTAGACTGAATGTCATYTGAACATTCACATTAATGTATTTTTAGGGCTGTGTAGTGGTTGGACTTCAATGTTTGGAATATTTTTTCAAAATGCTTTTACTTTCTAAGAGATTATTGATCACAAACTTCAATACTCATGTATTATAATATTATAAATCTCTCATGTAAGTATTTTCACTGGCATATATGAGAGATTTATAACATCCCTGCTACTCAGATGAATATTTTAATGCATGTAGGACTGGTTAAGTGTTGCTTTTCAAGCGATGCTTTTCAATCCGTTTTGCCCTGGATTGATTCAAATGAAGCTGCCACAGCATTCCCAGAGCAGGCTTTATTCCCATTCCCGTGGGCTCAGTGCCATTCCCCAAGCACAGCTGGGAGAGCCTGGGATGGGAAGTGCCAGCAGCCTTTGCTGAGGGGTTTTTGGTGGGGCTGTCTCTGCCAGGGCTGCCTGGATCGATAAATGCCGCCCTGACCTGCTCATCACCGAGTCCACCTACGCCACCACCATCAGGGACTCCAAGCGCTGCAGGGAGAGGGACTTCCTCAAGAAAGTGCACGAGACTGTGGAGAGGGGAGGCAAGGTGCTGTGCTGCTGGGGGCTCTCCCACATTGGTGCTCCCAGGCCTGATTTCAAATCCCCCAGCAGGGAAATCCCCCTTGGCACAGGGGCACACAAAGAGCTGTGCCTTTCATTGCAAACTGCAAAACATTCCTGGGGATGGAAGCAATACCAGGGAGGGAGAGGGGGTTTTTTCAGAGCTAGCAGTGCACTTGGTGCTGTTTGGCTTTCCCAGAGACTGAATTCTACCTCTGTTCCAGGTTCTCATCCCCGTTTTTGCCCTTGGACGTGCCCAGGAGCTTTGTATTTTATTGGAAACTTTCTGGTGAGTGCAGCCTGAGTCCCACCTGCTTTTTGGGATCTTTGGTGTCTGGTGAATGCTGAAAATGGCAGGAATTTGTCTGTAGTGAGGAGGAGAAGGGCACTAAAACCTGCCTGGGGGTTGTTTGTTAAAATACTGATTTATAGCTCATGAAAACAGGGAAATCCACCCCAAAAACAACCTTGGAGAGTCCCCAGCTTCATGGACAGCTAGGATTTACTCTGCCCCTCACAGGTCACTTCTTTTGCAGGGAAAGGATGAACCTGAAAGCTCCAATTTACTTTTCCACGGGCCTGACAGAAAAAGCCAACCATTATTACAAACTCTTCATCACCTGGACCAACCAGAAAATCCGGAAAACTTTTGTGCAGAGGAACATGTTTGAGTTCAAACACATCAAAGCCTTTGACAGAGCCTTTGCAGACAACCCAGGGCCCATGGTAGGTGGCTGTTGGGGAGGCTCTGGGAGCTCTTTTATTGCAGTGGGATCCCAAATCCTGGTGGGAAATCCCTCCTGAGCATCCTCCAGCCCACCAGTGCCAGGCCATCTCTAAATATTAAATATCTTTCAGGTTTTATTTCATTAAAGGTGAAATACCCAGAAAAAGTGACAATTTTGCAGGTTTATGTCATCTGCAACTCCTGATTCAAACCAGGAGTTTATTTTCCACACAGTCTTTGGTTGCTGCTTTAATTCTGGCTGGTTGATTTGGTACCATTGAAAAACMACTCAGAGTTTTCCATCAGACACTGGGGGAGGCTCAGGCTCACAAATATTTCCTAAAACAGGGAAAATTGTTTTTATTTCCAAAAACAATGCCTCAGCTCCTGGGARTTTTAGACAGGGAAGAAAATCAAACAGGAAAGATCCCTCTTTGTGCAGTGTTGGTGCTGGGTATCGGTGGATGCTCTGCACAGATTTAAGATATTTCTAGAAATCATGGAAGAAAATGTTTTTCTGTAGTGATTTATGGCACATCTTTGACTTCAGGTGGTGTTTGCAACCCCTGGGATGCTCCATGCAGGACAGTCCCTCCAAATCTTCAGGAAATGGGCAGGGAATGAGAAGAACATGGTAAGAAATTGAGGTTTTTGGATATGTTTTACGTTGATGTGAGTTAAAAGTACTGAGACTGTAGCAAAGCTTTTCCTGAGGAGCTGGAATTAAAGGACACAAATCCTCTCTGAACCATCCAAGCTCTGCCTTTGTGGCTATTTTGGTGTTTAACTGCCCTGCCAGRCCAAATCCATGGAATTGTTGATTCTCCTGGGTTTTTTCCCCAGGTGATCATGCCTGGCTACTGTGTCCAGGGRACTGTGGGCCACAAGATCCTCAGTGGGCAGAGGAAGCTGGAGATGGAAGGAAGACAAATTGTAAGTTGGATTTTCAATTTCCAACACTGAAAAAATCTCAAGATAATATTTGGATTTGGAGTTGCACTTGGGTTTATTTTTCCCTTTTGCTTTAGCAAAGCTGGATTTGGGGTTTTKTCCCCCTTTTGCAATAATTTCTGCCAAAAATCTTTGAGGGGCCCTTTGCTTCTGCCATAAAACCTTTAGGGGTACTTTATGCTGTTTAATAACAAGGCCCCATGAGGGGGTAATTAAATTAGTAATAGTAAATTAYATTAAATATTCATAATTGTTAAATTATATTAAATAATAATAGTAAACAAATAGGTAAAATTGAGATATTTTAAAGCAGATTTGGATAATAAAGCACCAGCTGATCAATGTTTGCTGTTGGTGTGACAAAAATTGTCTGAACTGGGGCACTCGGAGCCTTTCAGTTGGGACAGGTTTTTGTGCAGCCAGTTCAGCTCTGTCCCTGCTCCTGTGGGGTGGCTGCAGGGGCTGTGTTTGGCTGTGGGGCTGTGGGAGGCTGCAGGGGCTGTGTTTGGCTGTGGGGCTGTGGAGGGGATGCAGGGGCTCTGTGGGGCTGTGGGGCTGTGGGGTGGATGCAGGGGCTGTGTTTGGCTGTGGGGCTGTGGAGGGGATGCAGGGGCTCTGTGGGGCTGTGGGAGGCTGCAGGGGCTCTGGGTCTGTGTTTGGCCGCGTTGCCCAGGCTCTGTGTGTCCCTCAGCTGGAGGTGAAGATGCAGGTGGAGTACATGTCCTTCAGCGCCCACGCCGACGCCAAGGGCATCATGCAGCTGATCCGCCAGGCTGAGCCCAGCAACGTCCTCCTGGTGCACGGGGAGGCCAAGAAAATGGAGTTCCTCAAGCAGAAAATCGAGCAGGAATTCCGTGGGTATCCCTGGGAGAGGGGCAGGGCTTCAGAGCTCAAAATCACACTGTGGAACCCTCAGCACAGACAGGAGGGGTGGCATTGACACCTCCCCTCAAGGAAAAGATGCTGTAACACCTTAATTACCATTAATTATGCCAAGTTAATTGCAGTGACCCCTTTGGAGCTGAAGTTTTGTTGCTGTCCCCTTTGCAGATGTCAGCTGCTTCATGCCAGCCAATGGAGAGACCACCACCATCCTCACCAACCCCTGCATCCCTGTGGACATCTCCCTGGGCCTCCTCAAGAGGGAAGCAGCCATAGGTGAGAYTCCCACCCCAATTCTCCTGGGGTTTACAGTGCTGGTGCTGGTAGAAAGCTGTGAATTTATATTTAATAACATTCAAAATCCATGTGCACACCCTGCCTGGTGTGCTTGTAGCAGCTCGGTTTGGGAAAGCTGGAATGACTTCTACAAACTGAATTTTAGAAACATAAYCTCATTCTTACATCAGGAGGTGCTCTGTATCACTAAATATGATCTCTTGGGTGTCACTGTTCCTGGTAATGGTTAACCACCACTGATGCATTGAACAGATATGAGAAGGGTGTAAAAGKTCAATGTCTGAGCCTCAGCAGGGCCTCAGAGCCCCAGTCCCAGAGCAGCCCCTGATGTTTTTCTGCCCTGACTTTGCTGCAGGTCCTTTACCAGATGCCAAGAAGCCAAAGCTGATGCACGGCACRTTGCTCATGAAGGACAACGTGAGTAAAGAGTCCTTGTGCTTGTCTTGTGTCCTCTCAGGGTTGGTTTTTGTGTCCTCTGAAGGTGTTTTGTGCCCTCTCAGGCTGTTTTTGGTATCCTCTGAAGGTGGTGCCATGTTTTAGGTGCTCGAGGAACCCAAATCGTGACAAGCAGTTCCTCCCTCACAAAGAAGATGCCTCATCTTCAACCTCATCTTTATTTTCCAACATCTCTCCCCTGCTGGAGGTTAAACCACCTCCCAGACACCAACTTGACTATGTTAAATACTGATTTATTATTAATGAGGTGGATGTTTTATCCCAGCTCAGCTCTCCCATTTCAGCAGGGGACAACCTTCCCTGCCTCCCCTGGCGCCAGGGCAGCAGCACAGCCCCCCAGAGCTCCGAGGCTGGCTGTGCCATGGCTGTGTCCCCTTCTCCCCTCAGAGTTTCAGGCTGGTGTCCCCAGAGCAGGCTCTGAAGGAGCTGGGGCTGGCAGAGCACCAGCTGCGCTTCACCTGCCGCGTGCACATCCAGGACCCGCGCAAGGAGCACGAGACCGGCCTCAGGGTCTACAACCACCTCAAGGGGTGAGCTCTGCCTGCTGGGAGGGCTCTGGCACCCCTCGGGAGGGGATTGGGATGGGATTGGGGGTTTTGTCCCCCAGGCTCAGGCTGGAGGTCCCGAGTTCCATCCTCACACAGGGCACCCCCTGTTATGGGGTGGGTTCTTGTTGTGGCCAGGGCCAGGATGGTGACACAGCACAAACACAAGTTGGAGTTGGTGATTTATTGTATCTGATCTATTTACAGACTATTCACAGACTCACCAGCCCTGAGCTCCAACAGCTGCTAGAAAAAGTGCCAAAATGGCCACTACTGACATTTCCCAAGCTCTTGTAAGCACTGACACCAGATGAATTCCCTGTCTCCTCTCTGCAGGATCCTGAAGGATTACTCAGTGCAGCACCTCCCTGATGGCTCCATCACTGTGGAGTCCATCCTGATCCAGGCCACAGCACACTCAGAGGACCAGGGAACCAAAGTCCTGCTCGTGTCCTGGACTTACCAGGTGGGGATTCCTCATTTCTGGCCTGAATTCCTTCATCCCAAACCTCTCCTGCACTGAGCCTGCTCCTGTCCTGGATTTACCAGGTGGGAATTCAGGAAATAAATTTGTGGATTAGTTCATTTTTTAAACACAGCTCACTTTAAATCTTGCAGGGTGCAGGAATTCTCTCAGCCCAGTTCTGGGTACCAAAATTGAATTTACTGCCCCAATTGRGACAATCAAAAAAAGATTTTCTCTCATCCTATTTCTTTTTCTCCCTTTCAGGATGAAGAGCTTGGCAGTTATCTCACATCCCTGCTGAAGAAGGGGCTGCCCCAGAGCACCCCCTGAGAGCTGAGCCCAGCCCAGRGAGGGCACAGAGGCAGATTTTATTTTGTTTACATTCTCAATGCTCTTTTCTGCTTGGTTTTAATAAAAGAATTCCAGTGTTTGTCCAATTCCTGCAGTGAAATCACCAGCACTGGGATTTCCCCTTGGAAATTCTGAGATTGTCCCAGTTTTCTGATTAAAATCTCCATTTGCTTTAACAGCCACCACATGGAAAATAAAAGGTTTTTCCAGGCTATTTTAAGGAAATAATCAGCAAGATCAGCTCTGTGAGTACCTGGAGTGCATCAGTCGMTTCCATCCCCGTGGATTTTTCCTTCCAAGCCTCTGCCTGGGTTTGTAGTCCCAGGAAGGGTCCCCAAAATTCTGGTCACAGATGGTGAACACCCTCGTGGGCCKGAGGCTGAGCCTGCAGGGGCAGTGCCAGGGGCTGCTGGAGCAGTGGAAATGGTACAGGAGGGGGTTCAGGCAGCAGCTGCAGCTCGCCAGGAACTCGGCCACCCTCTTGGGGATCAGCCCAGGGAACGACTGCTCAGGGGTGCCCTGGAGCCCCAGCAGGAGCTGCAGCAGCTGGGAGAGGAGCAGGGGCAGGAAGCAGAGGGCACAGATGCCCAGCAYGATGCCGATGGTGCCCAGGGCTTTCCTCCTGGCTGCCCTGCGCCGGCTCCGGCACACGCTGCCCGCCAGCAGAGGGAATCCCAGCACGATGGTGCAAAACGGCACAACCACCCCAAAGAGCAGGGCCRGGATGGCGTGAGGGGCTGTGGGCTGAGCCCAGCTGGCAGGGAAGCTCCCAAAGCAGCCCCTCATTGCCGTGCTGGGCAGCAGGAGGGGCACGGTGGCACCCAGGGCCAGCAGCCACAGCACCACGGCCACCAGCCCGTAGTGGCTGGCCCGGAGCTGGATGGAGGTGAAGGGGTGCAGCACTGCCAGCCACAGGTCCAGGGCCAGGCAGCCGAGAAAGGCCACGCTGAGCGAGGTGTGGAGGCYGAACAGAGCCCTGGAGACCCTGCAGGCCGTGTCCCCAAAGGCCCAGGTGTCCCCAAGCAGCTGGGAATGGATGTGCAGRGGCAGCACGGCGAGCAGCAGCGAGTCCAGCAGCGCCAGCTGCAGCAGCAGCACGTACGAGTGGGACAGGGGCTTCACCCTGCAGGGCAGCAGGGMCAGCGACAGGGCATTGCCCACCAGCCCCAGCAGCAGCACGAGGCTGTAGCTGGCAGCCAGCAGGGAATGCTGCAGATCTGCTCCCAAAACACCTCCTGAGCTGCCATTTGTCCCATTGGAAATCAGGAAATTTGTCCTGTTGGAGCCTCCCTCAGCCCAGGAAATCCCTGCCATGATTCCTGTTGGAGAGCAGAAATTACTCAGRAATTATTCTCTTCAGGAATTATTCCCTTCACGTGGGGTGAAGTCTGAACTCATCCCTCACTCCTGGAGTTTCGTTTCACCCCACGAGGATGCTCAGGTCTGTGAGGCAGAGCTTGGGAAGCAGKGTCCCTAAAAAGCAAAAAACAAACCACTAAAACCACAAACATTTGATATTTTTTTCCCAGTGAATAAAACCTTCAGTGGCATTAAATCACCCCAAGGCTGCAGAAGCAGGGGAGCTGMTGGAGGGGACAAGGGGAAATCCACTCTGGGTGAATTTTCACACCCTAAACCTCCTGTGCAGGGGAAAGCAGCACTCACCTGCTCCAGGAGCAGCCCGAGGGGTGAATTTGTGTCTGAAACAGGAGAAAGAGGCACAGCACAAGCAGGACTCTCACCCAGGTCACTTCAGCACTGAACTGCAGCTGCCATCAGCCAGAACAGAAATGTGATTTAATAAATCACCCTGTGGTGCYTGAGCAGAGCCCTGGCAGGCAGAGAGGGATTAAAGCCCCCTCGAGGTCCCAGCCTGAGGCACCGAGAGCACCAAARCAGCAAAACTGGGGGTGATTTCCAGAGGAAACTCTGAGCTCACACTTCCTCCCCTGAGCTGCTCAGGAAGTGAGAGCTGCCCCAGATACAGGGGATGTGAGAAAAGAGATAAAAACATGATAAAAAACATGAGCAGAGATAAAAAACATGATAAAAACATGAGCAGAGATAAAAAACATGATAAAAACATGAACAGAGATAAAAAACATGATAAAAACATGAGAAAACAGGGAAAAAAAGGTAAAAACATAAGACAAAAAACATGACTTGTGGTTTGACAACGACAATGACAAAAGAGACAAAACATGAGAAAATAACATGCAAAAAGAGAAGAAAAAATGAGAAAAACATGAGGAAAGAGACAAGAAAAACATGGGAAAAACATAAGAGACAAAAAACATGATAAAAGCATGAGGAAAGAACATGAGAAAAGAGACAAAACATCATAAAATCATGAGAAGAGAAAAAAATTATAAAAACATGAGAATAGAAACAAAAAAAGAAAGATAAAAACATAAGAGAAGAAAAAAAAAGAGAGAGAAAAGAACATGAGAAAAGAAAAAAAAGTGGTTTCATTTTAAACCCCCCAGATCTCCTTTTTTCTGGACATTATTTCATTTATCAGCACACATGAAACACCAAAGTTCCCACTGGATTTGGAGTTGATGAAATAATTACATTTTTTACCCAAACCTGTGCTTGAGTTTCTGAACTTTGGTCAATTGTGGGGGTGTTGTTTTTGGGKTTTTTTCTGATTTTAAAGCATCAGAAATTTGTCACCATCTGCCCATGCAGGGGGTGCCCCAACTRAAAAGGACCAAAAATGCCAAAAGAGAAACAGGAAAAAAACAGAAAATCCCCCTGATAATGAGGATTAATGAAGTTAATTGGAGTTTGTGCAGAAATCCTCTGCTGAGGGTACAAAGAGCATCTCCTTTCATTCCATTTTTAAATTCTATTTTTTTCCCTTCCATTATTTTTAACAGCTGCTTTGGGCTCTGGAAAAAAAATAAAAATAACAAACCCAAACCAGAACCCATCAAGAGCTGGTTTTGCAGAGTTTGCCAGGTGAATTCACTCCTCAGCTCCAGCCTGGGCAGCTGAGTCATTAAATTTGGGTTTTTATTGRGCCAGAAGCTGAAAAAGAAATGCAAAAACCTCAAGTGCAGCAATTTCTGCACTGGGGCTGCTCAGAAGGGGCCAGACCTGAGCCTGCAGCTGGATAAACCCCCCCCAGGATGAGAATTTGGGATTTCTGTGCCCTGTAGAGACTGAAATGATAAAAGTGGATGGAATTGGACTCACCAGAGCTCAGATCTGCTGCACGAGGGGATTCTGGCCCCAGCTCAGCTGCTCTGGGGATGTCACTGCTGAGTGACAGAGACACAGGAAGCCACCAGGAGACACCCAGAACAGGGAGGGACCCCAGAGGGGCTTTGGGGCCCCCCAAAAATCCCCCCAAATCCAGCCCAGATCCCCCTGGAGCCATCTCAGCTGGGCCTGGAGCTGCATTCCCACTTTGCTCAAAGGCAGGGAATGCTGCAATTCCCATTTTTCACAATTCCTGGCTGCAAACACAAATTCAGGTCAGAACAGCTGGGAAATGCCAGGATTTGGGCCATCCCCTGATCCCCATCCCAAAGCCAGGGTGGCCTCACAGGTGCCAGGGTTTATCTTCTTTTTCTCTGCCAGAGTCAGGATTAAAGGCCTGAGATGTTCTGGACTGGGCTCAGTGTTTGTTAATCCTTATCCATGTCCCAGCCCGTGAGTTCCACAGCACCTCAAGGTAAGAAGCCAAAGTGGAGCCCCCTCTCTCTCTCYCCAAGGCCTTTTGAGGATAAACTGTCCAGTTAAGAGATGGCACCTCAATTATTTTTACTTTTTACCCAATAACCAACCACCCATGGCCCACAAAGTGGATTTTTCTCTCCAGTTACAAAATACCCCCCAGAGCCATGGAGAAGAAGGGGAAGAAGAAGGACAAGCCTCTACCCTAAAACCTCCATCTTACTTTGTATCTATTCCTATATTCTAAACCCTTCAACTCTGAGTTTTCCACCCTGTGATATTACACACACTTCTGATCCAACTGCACACACATAATCCCAGTTCTGTCACTCATTTTTGGRAGCTGTTCCACGGCCTCAGAGTTTTCCTGGGGTCAGTGGGGGCTCAGGAGGAGCTGCTGCTCCCCCCAGCACAAACCCCTGGGGATTTCAGGGCTCTCAGCTCTGCCATTCCCCCCTCACAGACAGGAGATGGCTCTGGAGTCACTCAAATGCTTCCACTGAGGAGGGTTTCACTCCAGAACTCCACATTTTCATCCTTCCTCTATTCCTGCCACTTTTCCAGTCATTTCCTACCCAAAACAAGCAGAGATTCTGGTGTCAGTCCTCAGGAAAAAAACCCACAATGTTTATTTTATTGCCTGGGCAAGCAGGCAGAGCTGAGTGGTTAAAATAAAATATAAAAATAAAAAAAAAAAACAAAATAAAACAAAATAAAACAAAATAAAAGCTCTCTGCTCCCTGCTGATGCCCTGGGAGAGGGACACCACCACAAAGAGCTGAAGGATGAAATCAAAAAGCTGCTGGGAGATGGGGAGAGGAGAAGCCTGAGCAGTCCCAAAGGCTGTTCCTGTAAATCCCTCCTCAAACCAACCCAGCTCAGCAAGGGCTGCAGAGGAGGAAATGCTGCATGTTCTGCTCTCAGCTGCCTCCCTCCCACACAGCCCAGAGCAGCAAAAACCACCCCAAAACACCAAAACCAGCCCCCCCAGCCCAGAGAGGGGCCAGCAGCACCAGAGCAGCACAGAAGGGTTTTCCTTTGGGCAGAGGCTGCAGCTCCTGCAGGCACAGGCTGGGCTGTCCAGGCTTTATCCAGGGTTTGTCCAGGCTTTGTCCAGGCTTTATCCAGGGTTTATCCCATTCCCAGCACAGCACAAGGCTCCTTTCAGCTGAGCCCACAGAGCTCCTCTTCTGCAGGGACAGCCAGATCTGAGGGCAGAGCAGAAAGGGGACATTGATGGAGGCAGGGGGGGCTCAGCAGCACCTGGAGCTGCTGCTSCCCCTGCCCAGCCCCTCCCCAGGGCAGCCACAGCAGCAGCAGCTGCCCCTGGGCTGCAGCTCCTCTGTCCCTCCTGGCTCTGCTGGGCTCTCAGGGGTGAAAGGAGCTTTGTGCCCACATTTCCTGGGCTCTCACCACCCCCAGCTCAGCCCTTGCCATTTGATGCCCAACTTCCATTTGCTGATCCTGCAAATCTCTCCTGCTTTTTTTTTTTGGCTAAAAAACCCTCAAACTGTTCATCATGGAAAGGTTTTGGGAGGGCAAAGCTCATCCCATTCCACCCCTGGGCACCTTCCCCTGCCCCAGCCTGGAGATCTGGGGCTGCAGAGCTGTGTGGGGAATTGTAAAGGTAAGAAGGCTTTTATAAATTATAATAAAAAAATAAAGAGAATTTAGAGCTCCAATTCCCTGCCCTTGTTTCTGAGGCATTCTCAGCTCCCAAAAGCCTTCTTGCCTTTGCTGTATCCACAAACTGGGAAGGGAGAGGTGGAGATCTCTCTCTCTCTCTCTCAATCCTCAATAAAATAAAAAGTATAAAATGTTCACAGAGGTGTTTGTTCCCACTCACCTGCCTGGCTGAACTCCACAGCCTGCAGGAACAGCCCCGAGGCTGGGGCCATGGCCTGGGGGGGGAAGGCCCGGGCATCCCTCAGCTCCAGCAGCTCCTGGATGTGCTGGGGGGGAAACTTCCCCTGGCCCACGGCCACCAGAGCCCCCACCATCCTCCTCACCTGGGGACAGAGGGACACAGCTGGCAGTGATGGGCCTGCAGGGAGGGAACAGCAGGGAACAGCAGGGAACAACACCAGGGAACAGCAGGGAAAACCAGGGAACAACAGCAGGGAACAACACCAGGGAACACCTGATAAATCCAGATAACACCAGGTAAAACCAGAGAAAACCAGGTAAAAACAGATAGAACCAGGTAACACCAGGTAAAACSAGCACTGAGAGGTGAAAGAACCAATGGGAAGGGTTCCACTGKTTGGTGGATGGAARAGAAGAGATTKGCCTTCACAAACCAACCCTGGGTTTGCTGATAAATCAAACTGGATATTGAAAAATGCAAGAAACAGAGGGGGAACCCATCAGTTCCCTGAGCATTGACCATTCCAAGGGGGGTTATGTGCTGGAATCCTGGGCTCTGGGAGTGCCCAGGACTCTCCCAGCACTCAAACCCTGCCTGTGCTATTTTATCCACCCTCACTAGAGGTCATTGCAGCCACCTCTCTGAATCTGAATTCCCASCTGATTCCCATGCAGGGAATTAGCCAGGAAAAAGCAAATTAAAGGCCCTCATCCCAAATATCCACAGGCTTGGAGCCTCCAGGTTTCCACAAAAAGCATCCACATCCAGCTCTGGACTCTGCAGGGTCGCTAATCAGAATTTCCCTCCGAATTTTTCCCTTTGGAATCATTTCCAAGAGAATCAACCCAGGGGAGTTTCATGGCAGAGGGAGAATTCCTGGAGTTTGTGCAGAAAAAAAAAAAAATTTTTTTTCTTTTTTTTCCCCCCAAAAAAAGGCAGGAAGTGAAATTCCAGGCAGCTTTTGCTGGGCTCAAACCAACATCAAACAGAAGTTTTACCACTGCAAGGGCAGAGATGGTGGAAAACACAATTCTTCCATCCTCCCACACCATTTCCTGAGGGTTTCAGGCACAAATTGAGATTCTGGATCAAGGCAAGAGCCCAGACACTCATCCAGCTGATTCCCTGTGAGTGTCACACAGCTGGAACTTTGCTGGAATATTCCATTTTTGGAGCAGCACAGAACTTTGGGTCTTGCTCCAGGCAGTACCTGTTTGTAAAGGAAAGCTCTGCTCTTGACCTTCACCTCCCAGAACTCCAATCCCCTAAAAAAAAGAAAAAAAAAAAAGGGCATTTAAATCAAATTTCAAGTGTTTTTAACCCCCACGTCACAGGTGAATGAGGGTAATTAACCTGCAGTGCCCTAATTAAGCTGAAACAGCCCCTGGGACACCTGAGAGCTCCTTTGTTGGGACACAACTCTTTCCTAAAAGTGAAGAAAAATCTGAAATTTGCTTAAAAGTGAATTTATAGCAATAAATTATAAAAACTMTTCACAATAAAACAGGTTTGGCTTCCTGTGTCACCAAAACCAAAATATCCCAGCAGGAAGGAGCTTACTGGGGATTTTCCCCATTTTTTTTAGGGTTGCTTCCTCTCTCTGAGACACAACAGAGAGAGAGAACACAGCAGGAAAACAAATCCCATGTGCAGGTGATAAATCCCCAGGATCTTTCTGGGAAAAAAACCTCCAATTTCTGCTTAATTCAGCCACTTCATTTCAATACTTGCAAGACCTGGCCCTGAAAGAACCTGATCCTCCACTCTTTTTGTTTATGCAATGATTGAGGAATATTGGATTTCCCTTCCTCAGCCTCCCCTGGGAAGGCAGTGAGAGTTACTGGTTTGAACTGGGAGGGATCTGCAGCACTGACCCAGGCCTTGGCTGGGTGTTTTACCCTCTATTCCCAATTTTTAGGCAAAGAGGAGGGAAAAATCCGACCCCAATCCCTCGGCAGAGGTGGTTTTTAGCCAAAAWGAGCACAAAAGCACAGGGAATAGTGCAAAGGCAGGAAACCAAACCCCAAACCCCAAAGCCAGGGAAGCAGCTGGGAGCTGGGCTGTCACCTGTGCAGGTAGTGGTGTGCCAGGAAGCCGGGGGCAGGCAGGACCTGCAGCTGCAGCAGGGTCCTGACAGGGCTCTGTGCCTCAGCCTCGGCGCTCAGCGAGCGGAACGTGCTGAAATCGTGGGTGCCCAGCAGGAACTGAGCCCCCTCCCTCATGGCTGGGATGTCCAGGGGGCTGCAGGCACACACAGGGGTGAAAAACACAGCCCAGGGATGAGATCAGGCACAAACCCCGAGGGATTGAGCCAGGCTCAAACCCCAAGGGATGAAATTAAACTCAAACCCGAAGGGATGAAATCAAACTCAAACCCCAAGGAATTAAATCAAACTCAAACCCCAATGATTTACACCAGGCTCAAACCCCAGGGATCAAACCCACCAAAGCCCAGCCTGCCATGGAATCCCAGGATTGCTGGAAAATCCCTCCCTGGGCAGCAATTCCCACCTTTACCAACCCTTTCCATGGAGAAATCCCTCCTGATGTCCCACTCAAACCCCTCCTGGGACAGCTTCAGGCCAATCCCTCTGCTCCTGTCCCTGCTCTCAGTCCCAGAGCCCAGCCTGGGGCTGTCAGGGACTTGTGCAGAGCCAAACAATCCCCCCTGATCCCCCCCAGCACCAAATCCCAGCTGTCCCTTGCAGAGGAAGGAGAAGGACTCACCCTCCTGCAGGAGCCCAGCACAGATCCCGCTCAAACACGGGGATCTGGGAGTGGTGGGCACAGCCCAGCAGCAGCCTGTAAATGTAGGTCCTGGACAGGGCACAGAAACGGGCATGGAAGGAGCTGGGCACTCTCTGGGCACTCAGGATGCTGTGGGACACAGGGCACACAAGGTGACAGGTGAGTGTGGGTAAATGTGCCCATTTAGGGTCCCTTTTGTGCCATTTGGGGTCCCTTTTGTGCCATTTGGGGTCCCTTTTGTGCCATTTGGGGTCCCTTTTGTGCCCATTCTGGGTCCCCCCTGGGTGCAGGCCTGGCCAGGCTCTTGCACAGCCCCAAAATGCATTCCCTGCACGTCCCCTCATCCCCCACTGACCCCAAGGGAGCCAAGAAGGAGCTCTCCAGGCAGCTGAGCCTCCCTGTTTCCTTCTGCAGCAGCAGGGAGACATTTCCCTGTTCCTCCAAACCAGAAATCCCCACCACACACAGCCTGGGAGCAGAGAGGGGGGCACAGGGGCTGCCACACACAATTCTCCCTGTCAAGGAGGGAAATGGAGCTTCCCTTGAGTTCCTGCCCCTCTCCCAAAGTGTCCTCAAGTACTGGATGTGCCTCTCCCTTATCCCAGAGTTCTGGTGCTCTCAATCCTGCAGGAAAAATCCAGCACAGAGCAACAACCCCTGCAGGTGCTGCTTCAGAGCAGACCTCTCCTTAGAAGGGAGTTTTTCTCCTGCTGTTTTGCCTTCCTGCCTTTGGAATTTAGAGAGGAGAAAGGAGCCAGGGCAGCCAAAAAACCCAGGACAGATTTGGGACCACAAATGTCTTTATTTACTTTAAAGAAGGTTGGTGCTCTGGGGATTTTTTGCCAGCTCAAGTGCCTCTGGCTCTCAGCCCTCCCCTGGCTCAGACCACAGAGGGAGAAATGAAAGCTGAGCCACCAAGATTTGCAAAAACAAGCCCAGGATTGCAGCACTGCTATAAACCATCAGGAGAAATGCAAACTCCATCCTCCAGGCCTGCAGTGGGGTTTGAAGCCAGGACCTCCAGCCTCCTCTAAACACAGGAATAAAATGATGACATTTATTTCCCTGTGTCTGCATGCCTCCACAGGCACACAGCCTGTCTGGAGCTCCTTCTGTTAACACTTGTGTGGTTTTGATTAAATAACCATCCTTCCAGAAAGATTCTTTCAGAGCAGCTCATTTCTGCTCAGTGCAGCTTTTCCTGTGGCAATTGTTCCTTTCAGCCAGGAATGTTCTTCCAGAATTTTCTCCAGCAGCTGCATTTCAGGCCCTGCTGAGATCCCATTTGTAAAAACGGGTGAATGATGGTAAATAAAGAACTGTGGCATTTTTTACCTTTCCAACAGAGCCTGAATGTTGAGATCAAAGGGAAAAAAAAGCCCAAAGACATTTAACTAGAAATGGCAAAGTATGAGGCAAAAAATCATCCTGCTCTCTCCAGTGACTACAGCACCTACAAGCCAATCTGCAGGAGGTGGGAGGAATCCCAGCTCTGCCTTGTCACTCACACAACTCTTCCTGTGCAGTTACAAAACCAGGAACAGGAGGTGTGAGACTCCCACACTGCCAGGCCCACTCCAAGGACAGCAGAGCCCTAAAACCACTCCAACTCTGAAATATTCTCGGATTTTTGGGGGCACMGGATCCTTTCAAATGTGTTCTTAGTTTAGAGACAGAGCAGTGACCATCAGGCCACAAAGAGGGGTTTGACTCAGCCAGCCTGGAATTCTGTTTCCCTTCCAAGCTCCAACAATGTGCTCTCACAAAGATCCCTCTTCTCCTTCAGCCCCTGCCTGCAGCCACATCAAAGCTCGGGGCTCTCAGAGGATTCCTCCTCCTGGCACAGGGATTTTTCCAGAGGGAGGGATGAGGGATGAGGGATGAGGGATGAGGATGTGCAGGCTCAGGCCTGTCACCCTCTGCTGAATGGGAGGCAAATGAAGCCATTTTGGGAAGGTTCAGCCTTGGGGAGCAGGAAAAGCTGATAGACTCAGCTCAGGCTCAGCCCTGCTCAGTTATCAGAAGGTTTCAGCCCCTCAAAGGCACCTGGCAGAGCTCAGGGTGAAACAGAACCTGCCCCGCTCCTTGTGGAGATGCTCTGGGGCTCAAAGCTCCCTCCAGCAGCAAATCTGCTTGTTCCTGGATTCAGCCTCACAGACCTGGCTGTGATGGGTCTGTCTGAGCACCCAKCAGCACTTTGAGCTCTCTGGGACAGCTTATTTATTCCATGAAAACCTGAACATTCCCCAAGGAGCAACAACAGGGGATCCAGCCCTTACAYGGTGACACCAAACTGCCACAACTCCTCTTTTTCAGGGCTGCCAGAACGATCCCTCAGCAACAACAGCTGATTTTGAAGTGCCAGGCCACCAGCAGGAACACATCAGGGGAGTGATGTGACAGAACCCAGGAGGAAACACAACTCGTGCACGCCAGGGGTGGGATCATTTCTGACCAAAAACGCTCCAAAAAAACCCCAAATGCAGGATTTGTGCCCCTGCAGCGACTCACCGGATGGGCTCGGGCCTCAGGTGGTGGTTGAGGGCCTGCACGAGCTGCTGGGCAGTGAAAGGAGCCTTTCCTGGGGCTCTCAGGATGTCCAGGTGGGCGGCGTTGGCCAGCGCGTGCACGCCGCTGTCCGTGCGGCTCGAGATGTGGAAGCGGATGGGAGCGAGGGGCTTCAGCTTCTCTGCAGCCTCCTGCAACACACACAGGGCAAAATTCAGCACAAACCTCCTCCCCCTGGCTGAGCACAGCCCCGGGCTGCTCCCACGGCGGGCTGGGGTTACTGGGGATGGGAGGAGGTGATGGAGAGGGGGAATTTCTCCTCAGAGCAGCGGGGTCTCAGCTTCTGCCCTGAAATCACCTCAGGTGCACAAAGTAAACTCAAACCTAACCATCTATCTCTCTAAGCTCTGCTTTGTGTCATGTGAGCTTCCTTAAGTGCACAAAACAAAGTGAAAATACTCATCTCTTTACCCTCTGCTTTGTGTCATTGAGTGAGGGGGGAAAAAGGCAGAGGATCCCCCAGTTCAGCCCATTTCAACCCAAACCCCAGGCCCCAGACAGAAAATCCAGTGAAAATTACTACAGGGAATCAGTGAAACATCTGAGAGGGTGAAAAACCACAAAAGAAGGCAGAAAAAACCAGAGGAATTACTCAGAGTTTCCTTCTCCTTCCCGTCCCCACTCCCAAGCACTGAACCCAGCGGTTTTTATTGGATTTTAATTGGGTACCAGAGTCAATAGAGCTCGAATTGCTGACTCACAAATACCTTCCAGACTCCTGTTGGAGCAGTCAGGGTCCTGAGCTCTCAGAAATGTTCCATGAAAATGCACAGGGAGGCAGAGAAAATGTAACCAAGCTGCAGGGGGAGGCCTGGGAAACACAACCAAACTGATTTTTTTCCCCTGCCTAATCCTTCCATTTGGAGTTCACATGTGGTTACAATTAACAGTGGAAAAAAAAAATCTCTATTTATCACCCCCAAGCAGAGAGGAGCAGACAGAAATGAAATCGTTTCCTGCAGCAGACCTTGGCTTGTGCCTCAGCAATTTGTCTGAGAGCAGGAGCTGATTTTTTAAGAGCAAAGTTTCTCCAGAGATGTTTGGGTTTTGCTGGCTCCTCCCTCCCTCTTCTCCACCCTTTTCTCCCCCTCCTTCCTCAGCAGACAAAAACCAGCCAGTGGGAACAAGAGCTGAGAAAGACAACAGGAGAGAACATGGAAAACATCCTCTTTTTTTGGCTACAGGCTTGGGTGCAGCACTGCTTGGGTCCCTCAGTGCATCCCAGCTCCACCAGGAGCCAGGCTGGAGCACCACAGCACTGGATTTCTCCACTGGGGAGGAAAAGAGGAGCAGAGTCTCAAGTCAATCTGGTTATTTCCCCTGCTCAGCTCAGCCAGCAAATCCACAAAGGTGCAGGGCTGGGGGTTTTCCTTCCACAAATGGGATTTTTCACAGCTGCCCTTCTCCAGCAGATTTTCCCYCTTTCTGAGCATCCAAAGGAGGAGTGTGACCATCCACACCATCAAATAAATCCCAGTTTGTGAAGCTCAAAGATTTTTCCTCCAGCACAACAGGCACCCAAAAATACACTGATAATATTCTACCCACTGCTGCCTCCAGCCTCCCTTTTAATATTTCATTTCTTCTGGGTGGGATGTCATCTCCTGAAAGAGAGAATTTCTGAACTGCTGAACTTCTCTATGCAGGCAGCTCAGAAATGACCCCTTCACCTCTGCAAACAYCTCCTATCTGAATATCCAAAGTCCTCTGAGCACTGAAGGTTTCCTCCTGCTGCTCCTGTGCACTTTAATCTCTTCATATCCCCCACCCTGAATTTCAAAAAAGGTGCATTATTTACATGCAGGAATTGCCTGGATAGGGACCAGTTTTTCCTGCCCTTGCAGTAAAACCAAACCCCTCCAACAGGCAGGGCTTCCACCTGAGCAGCTCCAGAGGCTCCACCTGCCAATCCAGGTCCCATCCTGGATCATCTGGGGTTCCCAGGGGGGCTGGAGCAGGAGCTCCAAAGAAATGAACAGAGACAGGAATAAAGGAGCTGGGTGGTGCTGTGTGTGCTCAGGGTTCACAGCTCTCTGCTSCTCCTTTAAGCCACAGGAAATATCTTCTTTTTCTTTTTCCTTTTCTTTAGCAGGTGCTACAAATCCTGGCTTTGGCACCTGCTGGAGGCTGCATTTCTCCTGAATTTTTCCACACAGCCACAYTGCTGGAGCAGCCAGGGTGCAAGTTTATCCCCAGACATGCCAGGGATGCAGGGGAGAGCATTAATTGCATTTAGCTCTAACAGGCTCTGCTCACTGAGTGCTGAATTAGGCTGGAATTTCCACTGCTGCCTGCCAGGGTGATATGGATCCACATTCCACACTGCTGTTGCTGCTCCCAGCTCACTTCTCCTCCCGTGCTGGAGGGACAGGAGGAAGAAGAGGCTTCCCTGATGAACATCACCCATGGCAGGGCAGCAAAAGTTCAGCCACTTCTCCTCCTGAAGTCTGAATGAAAAAAACAAATCCTCCAGATTTTCCATCGACCTTTACAGGCACTGGGAATGTTTTGGAAAAATGAATTTCTCTTCCCCAGCAGCTGGATTGGCCATGGTTTCATCCTCTGGAATGGCCTCAGACACAGGGGCTGCAGTGCCCTGCCAKGGAGCTGCACAATTCATTAATTACAGTGTTCTAATAATTAATAACATGCAAGCTCCTGACTGCAAGTCATCCCAGCCTCCCTGACTCACTGGGTGCTATGTCAGCYGAAGCTAATTAAAAATCCAGCTCATTTGCAGTTGGCTGGATGAGATGGAAGTGAATGCCAGGAAGGAGACACTGAGAATGTGGATTTTGTTAGAAGAGAAGGTTTCCAAAGCAATCTCCAACGTCACTGGAATTATTATCAAAACAGAGGCTGAGGATGGCAGTTCTCTTTGTCTGTTTGGATTTCTTGCTCTTTTTTTGAAGGATGAGTGGAAGGAGGTTGCACCAGAGTTGCCTTGCATAGCAAGGAGCTGGTTTCTCCCTCCTCTCCTCTCCTACTCCCTTTTCCTTTCATGAGAAACAATCTCTGCCCTTAGCACAAGGCTGCTGGCCAGAACAGGAGTCTGTGAGGGGAAAGATGAGTTTGGGCAGCATTTCCCAGCAAAATGGGAAATGGGAGATGGTTCCAGGCAGGCTCAGCCCCAGCCCAGCCACTTTCCCTCAGCACACAGTGCCACAAGAGCAAGCAGCCCGCTCCAATTCCCCCCAGACAGCTGCTGGAACACCAAGCCTGCACCTCCCAGGGTTATGTGCCTGCCTGGAACTGCAGACAAATGGCTGAACATCCTCAGAACACAATAAGGATCTCATTACAGCTCTCATTCTGCCCTGCCCTTCTGCTGCCTTCCTGGCTCTGGGGAAAGCAGTGAAGTTCAAGGCTGCAGAGAAAAGGAGGAAGGAAGAGAAATTCCTGCAGGCCCCAGAAGTTTTCTGTTAGAGCTGCTCTGAGGCTTCCCATGTGGTTCCAATATTCACAGCAGTGCCCAGAGCATGGAGAGCACCACATGAAAGCACCGAGCTGGCCTGCAAAGTGCTGAGACTGGGAAAAGGCAACACCAGATCAGCTCATGTTTGTCTTTTTCTCCTCTTCTTTTCTCCTCTAATCACCCACCCTTCCCCATCTGCCAGTTCAGGATCACTGGGGTAATGCACAACAACTGCTGGGCTCACCCCAAGCCCAGAGCCTTGCGTGGCTCAGAGGACAGAATAAACAGAGATAAATGGGACAGAAAATCCTTCTGGGCTCTTCTTTCAGGGTCTGCATTTAGACACTTTCCCTGCCACAGGAACACACCCTGAGAGCTCTGATTCCAGCCCTAATTCCTCACACTTTGCAGTGAGAGCAGCAGGAGCTCTCAGCCCCAGGGAGTGTGGGGATGTCCCYTGGGTGGGACACCAAGGCTGCTCCTGGCCAGCAATTTGTGATTTGGGTCAGACAGACTGACCACAAATGAGAGACAAAATGACTGCCCAGCTGGGTCTGACCTGCAGAAATCTGCTCTTCCACAACCTCTTATCTTCCAAGAGAAAYAATTCAGCTTCCTTTTGATTCCTGCCCTGCACCAGGCTCAGCAGCTCAACAGCAGCTTGGAATTAATTTGCAATTTTAATTCACAATTGGATTACAAGGCTCAGGTGACCCATTTTCTACTCCTGGGTGTAAAAATGGGGTTTTTACACTCCTGTTCACACTCACTGCCAGCCCAAACAGCACCTGGCACCCTCAAACCCCTGCCAGGGCCAAGGGAATCCCTGGCAGCAGTGCAGGGATAACAGCATCAGAACTTTTCTCCCCTCTGGCATAACAGAACTCCAAAAAAAAAAAATAGAATGGAAGCAGCACAGAACAATGGACATCCTGCTGTGCTTTGTTGTGAAAACCTCTGTCAGGGACATCCTCTCCTGGGAGGAGACAGCATCCAGCTGCTAAATCCATGAAGAACTGGACATGAAGCAGAACTGAGGCAGTTTGAAGGACAAGGGGAGGCAAAGCCACAAGTCCTGACAAAGCTCAGGTAGGCCAGGGGCTCTCAGAGTCAGATCTGGGCTCGATCAAATCTCACTGAAGGGTTCACATCTTTTTAAGGTCAGAATCTGTATAATCACTTTAAATATTTTTGTTTTGAGCTTTGCAGTGTTTAGCACTCTGCCAGTTTTATGGAATGTCTACCTCATATTTACCCCTGGTAATTCCTGCAGCTGAACAATGTGGCCCTAAGAGCTCCATCTTCATGACAACAGGATTAGCAAGGACCTACCTCCAAATAATTCTGGACTCCAAGCAGGGCCTGGTCACTCTTGGTCTCYGTAACCCCACTGCAGAGCAAAACAAACACAATTTATTGATGTGTGTCATCATTCAGGGACTTGACAGAGCCCACCAACAAATCCACAACTTCCCACAGAACTTGCAGGAACCAAACACTGAGGAATGGGCAGGAAAAATGCCTTGTTGGTTACTAAACTTATTAAAATTATTAAAAGTAGWTATTTTCAAGAAGGGATGTTGGAAATAAAATAATCCTTCAACTGTTCCTCTTTGGACTGGCCCTTGAGACAGAGGATGACAGGAGAATAAGGCAGATAAATTAAATTAATTTGAGAGAAAACTATTTTAGGGGCAGGAGTTGGTTGCCAGTTGCAGGCCACAACTTGTGAATGCCATAAATTAACTAAAAAGCCACAAAGACAGTTTGTGAGGAGCTTCACTGCCATGCACACAAGGAGCTGGWGGGCTGAGAAACATCCTGGGGCTAAACCCGAACTGCTCAGAGGAATTTAGGTCAGACCCCACAGTGACCCAGTGCGGGGTGCGGCACAGGCTGGGGTTGGGACATCCTGAAAATGGGCACAGTTCCATCGGCTGGGGCCGCCCAGGTTCTCCCACACACCTGGCAATGGGCAGGAGTGCCCGTGGGATGTGGTGAGSGCTGGGGAATGCAGCCTCGGGCTGCAGGGAGCAGAGCCCAGGGACGGCCTGCCCTGCTGCTCTGGGCACCACAAACACCTCCACCCAAGCCAACACCGGGCTCTGTGCTCCTGCCCCAGCCTGACAGAAACCTCCCTTCTTCTCTGGCCTCTCCTGGCTTTTCTTCCTTGCTGGTTGTGTGCATTTCCTGCATGAGCCATCCCTTCCTTCCCTCACAGCTCCGTACACAGCTCCCTGCCTGTTCCCTGCATGGTGAGGGGTTCACTTCTCACCTGGACACTGTTCTCATCCATCCCTCCCCAAACTCTGCTCTCCTCCATTCCTGCCCGAACTCTGCTCTCCCAACCCTGCCATTCCACACTCAGCCCTCTCCAGGCTCTCTCCCATGCCCTGCTCTCTCCCATGCCCTGCTCTCTCCCATGCCCTGCTCCCTCCCATCTCCTGCTCTCTCCCATCTCCTGCTCCCTCCCATCTCCTGCTCTCTCCCATCTCCTGCTCTCTCCCATCTCCTGCTCTCTCCCATGCCCTGCTCTCTCCCATCTCCTGCTCTCTCCCATGCCCTGCTCTCTCCCATGCCCTGCTCTCTCCCTGCCTCCCCCGCTGCCCGGGGCCGCTGCTCGGTTCCCGCTGGTGGTTCGGGGACAGGGGCACACGTACCTGTACCTGGTGCCAAAGTACTGAAAGAACACCAGGTACCGGGCAGGGGCACACACCATGGCGGGGCCGGGCCGGGACAGAGCCGGCACGGAGAGAACCCTGGGACAGAGCCGGCAGCGATCCCGGCACGGAAACAGCCCTGGGACAGGGCCGATCCCGGCACGGAGCGAGGCCCGGTCCCGGCACGGAGCGGTTCGGGCGGGAGCCCAGCACGGAGCTCAGCACGGAGCCCAGCACGGAGCTCAGCACGGAGCCCAGCACGGACACAGCCCCGGCAGCGCCGCCCCTTCCCCCGCCCGGCACCGCCGCTTCCGCCGCCGGCACGGGGGGAGCCGGCACGGGGGAACCGGGGATGGGATGGGGGGAAATGGGATCTGCTCATGGGATTAGGGCAGGAATGCAAGTCCCATGGACAAGAAATGGTTGGTGGCGATGGATATCTGTGTGCAGCCCCGGGCCTGCAGCACAGGGAGGACGCGGAGCTGCTGCAGCGAGCCCAGAGGAAGGCACGGAGATGCTCCAAGGGCTGGGAGAGATGGGAGTGTTAAAAACCTGGAGAAGGGAAGCTCCAGGGAGAGCTCAGAGCACCTTCCAGAGCTCAAAGGGTCTCCAGGAGAGCTGCAGAGGRGCAAGGGATGGAGGGACAGGAGCCAGGGAATGRCCAGAGGGCTGGGATGGATGGGATACTGGGATAGTGGGAAGGAAATCCTGGCTGGGAGGGTGGGGAGGCCTTGGAACGGAATTCCCAGAGGAGCTGTGGCTGCCCCTGCATCCCTGGAAGTGCCCAGGGGCAGGTTGGAGCACCCTGGGACGGTGGGAGGTCCGTGCTGGTGGCAGGGTCTGGGAAATGAATGATTTTTAAGGTCCCTTCCAACCCAAATCCTGCCAGCACAGGCATTCCAGGCAATCCCAATCCATCCAGTCCAGCCTGGAAAGRTGTGTAAATAACAGCTGAGGGGAAATAACTGCTCCAGGGACAAAAATAAACCACGATAATGGTAAAACACAAAGGCTGCAGATGTTCTCTCTCTGTAATCTGCATTTTAAACTCTTTCTAAAACACTGAACTGCAATATCTGGGTGGGCAAGAACCTCAAAMCAGCACAAACAGGCACCCAACTCATGGGTAAAGCAGGGAGAGGGAGACAAAAATCCCTGGAGAGAAAAACTCCCCTCATGCAAGTCTGAGATCCGTTTGGAATGGCAAAATGCAGGCAGCGTTCAGGCCACACAACGGCAGCCAGACTCTGCTGCAATGAGAGTGATGAATCTCAGCTTTGGAGAGGAGGGGGATTTCTAATCCCTGGCCTTGTGCAGGCAGCAGCAGCCACTCGCTTCCATCCCTGCTGGAGAGGCCTTAGCATTTTAACATATATTATTCATGTATTTTTATATATGTAAATAAAAATCCTGCAGTTCTTTAGTGTAGAACTCCAAATCCATGTACAGTGTGAGCTGCTCTCTTCACATTTTGGCCAGACACAACAATTCCTCTCTGGGCCTGGCCATCAAGGACCCCTCACTGCCTCAGGCCYTGGGCAATGGAAGTAAAAGTGACTTGGGGGGCAGCAAACTTGGGGTGAATGACTTCATCACCTGAAGCTGTAAATGGGAGATGAACCCCCAATCTGCAAATGGACCAAAGTTATACAAGTGTGAACACCCGTGGTTGGGTGGGGTCACTGGCACCCCTGGAAGCACCATGGAAAAGGAGCCTTGGGCAGGATTGACCTCTGTGAAACCACACAAAACAGAGGCCACAAGAGGTCACCTCACCCCTTCTCCTGGGCCGAGGGCTTTGCCAGGGCTAATTCCTTCCCCTGAATTCCTCAGAACGCTCCAGCACCTGATAACTCTCTTAAATAACTCAGATTTTTGCTCTCACTCTTGGCTGTGGCCGACAAATCAAGGCCTGGGTAGAAGAGCCTGGTGTAGAGGTGAATTCTGGCTGTAATTTGTGTACAAAAATGGCATTAAACATTTCATTTCACTTACATTTCATCCCTGTTCCTGTCTATGGCTGAGTGAGGCCTCCTTGTGACATCTGTCCTGGATTCAGACACCCCTGGGCCCGGGGTTTCACTCAGGGCTTGAGTTCAGGTGTAGGATTTTGTTCAAACATGGGATTCCCACATCAGGCCCTTCTCTCAGTTCACAGAAAGTTCACCTAAAACCCTCAGTGAACGATGTGGTTGCTGCTGTTGTGTCTGTGGTGCTCGGTGGGTGGAAGATCAGCACTAATTAACCTCATTTAGCCACACCACGCTCGTGTTGCCTGTCCTGTGGCAATGGAGTTCAGCTCAGCTGGACCCACAAACCCAATGTGCTCCTTCCCCGGRTGATTCCTGCAGATTCATCCCGTGGCTGCTGCCAGCAGCAAATCCACTGCCTATGGAAAATTAAAAACCTGATGAAGGAGGGGCAGGACTGATGCCAATCCTGCTGCTGCTGGTTATGGAGTTGCACTCTTGGGTTGGGTTTGTTCTTCCTGCAGCGCACAGGTGGCAATCCTGCCTGGGAATCCTGCCTGGAAATCCTGCCTGGAAATCCTGGAATGGTTTGGATTGGGAARTTYAAATCCAGCCATTCCAACCCTCTGCCACCAGCAGGGTCACCTCGCACCGGTTTGCTCACCAGGACCTTGGATGTTTCCAGGGGCAGGAAYATTTCCAGCCAAACCTCTCTGGGCAATCTCTGACACTCTTTTTTTGACACCCTCATGGTAAAAAATTCTGCCCTGACATGACCAGCTGCCCCTGAGGTTGTCACAATCCACCGGAGCCGGTGTCACAGCCAGCTCAGCCCCGAGCCACGCCTGTCCTGAGTGTGCTCTGAGCACCCATCCTCACCCGAGCGTGAGGAACAGGCAGCATTTCCCTCACGGAATGGGGGACTGGGGACTGGGGACTGGGGATTGGGACGGGCTCCCAGGGCGGTGCTGGTTCCGCTGCCCGGGTTTGTGGCACTCAGGGTGACCGGGTTTGGGTCACGGCTGGAGGCGATGGCTCCGYTTTGGGAAGGACCTTGAGGGGCTGGAGCGCGTCCAGAGGCGGCAGCGAGGCTGTGCAGGGCTAAAAATGGCCTAGAGGAACAGCTGAGGGAGCGCTGCGTGTCCCGGAGGC
>CADDXX010000553.1:353949-374299 GCA_902810485.1 Alauda arvensis | reverse complement strand
CCGGCAGCCGGGGCTGCCTCCGGTCGCAGGCGGTGCCCTGCCCTGCCCGCATCCCTCCCGCATCCATCCCTGCCCTGCCCGCATCCCTCCCGCGCCCCTCCTGCCCTAACCCGCATCCCTCCCGCATCCCACCCTCCGGAGCCCCCATTCCCCGCCGTTCAGCCTATGGCACATCAGCAATCGGGCGTTTCTGGGCTCTCCGGATCCCGTCGGGAGCGGGCATCATCCCCCCGCGGGGCTCGGCCGGGCGGCGCTGGCCGCGGGGCCGCGGCGGAGCAGGAATACGCTCATTTTCCATGCGCTCACATCCCCATCTCTCCGAGGGTGGATTTTTTATTTTTTTTTTTTAGCGGTCTTGAAGGAATCTGGGCTGTGACAACAAAGGCTCCGGCTTGGCCGTGCTCGCATCAGGCCGCTGCGGAGATGCCCGGCTGGAGGGGCCGGAGCTCCCATTGTGCCGGAGCATCGCGGCCGCCCTGGGCTGGGATGTGCGGCTGCTCCCGCAGGGAGCCAGCCCCGCCGTGTCTGCATGGCAAACACAGACAAAAGCCTGCAGCAGCAGCTCGGGCCGCCCGTGTGTGCAGGGGAAGGAGGTGTCAGGGGGAGTCTCTGCTTTCCTGCAGAGATTTCGCGTTGTTCCTTCTCGGAATCTTTTTGTTGGTTACAAAGAAAACCAAAACCAGCTTGCGTTTGGTTGGAAGTGCATTTAGGAAGGATTTCTCGGGCTGCAGGCTCCGTGCAGAAGGGCTGCAGTGGCTGCGGCCGGGCTCACACATTGTCATTTTGTGGCTGTGTGCGGTTGTGGGCAGCCCCGGTAACACCAGCACACCTGGGCGAGCGCTCCTGCCGCGGCTGGGGATGCGGGAAGGGTCCGGAAATCCATGGGAATTCCGCAGGGAGATCCTGCTCTTCCTGCTGCGGGCAGGTGATGGGGCAGGTGACAGCTCCGTCCTGCCCAGCTGCTGCTGGAATCCTGGCAAGAGTTAGGTAGGAAACCTTTGCTTTAATCCCCTGCTCGCTTAGCATCAATTAGCATTTATCCACCTTTTTACCCCCCACACCTTTCCTAATTTTAATTTCTGCCTGTCATTCCGTCCCATTGTGCTGCAGAGCATGTGAACTGCTGGGTGGCACGGGGCCAGGGCTGTGACTTCACTGTCCAGATGTCCCACATGGCAGTGACCCTCTTCCTGGTGACGCCAGCATTGATTGATGTGCTGATTTATTTGTTTGGTGTGTGTGTGTGAGTGTGTGTGGGCTCGGGGCCAGGTTTCTTAGCATGCAGGCAACATCATTCTGCTCTGTCTGCCCCGTCCATAAAAAACAAAACAGCTCTCAGAGCACTCTCTTGGACCTTTATCAAAAGCCACTTATTTAAGCCTGGAATTATGAACTATTTCCCCCATGGCCAGACACAGTCTGCCTGTTAGAGGGAGAACAAGAGATTAGGCTGGAGAAATGAGCTGGGATATTCCAGGAGGGCTGCAGTGTGTGCACAGGGGGTACTGAAACCAAGAACACCTCAGATATTGAGAAATCCTGACATCAGAAGGGAAAGGAAGAAGCAAGTTGAATTATTCAGACTCTGCACCTCAGATATTGAGAAATCCTGACATTAGAAGGAAAAAAAAAAAAAAAAAAAAGAACCAAGTGTAATTATTCAGGCTTTCTCAAAGGCTGCAGGGTTTAGCCTCTTCCTGTGTTTTCCTCCTTCCTTCCAGGTCTTTAATTAGTTCTTTTGTTGTAATTATTTGTTGGGAAGGCAAGAGAATCTTGGGATGTGTGTAAGGGACTTCACAGAATATGGCATGACCCTAAAATAGTACACCTATAAAGAAGTAAAATATAGCAATATGTATAAAAGTAGAGATAAAAATGAGGTGAGAGAAGGCTCCACGTTCTCAGCAGAGATTCACACAGCAAAAATGGAAATCCTTTGCATTGAAAACTTTGTGGAAGAGGCAAAAATGTAATCCAGATTTCCCATGCTAGTGCAGGAATCCCCATCCTTTTCCTGCTGCATTCCCAGAGAAGGTTTGTGCYGTGTTTTCCACCTGGTTTATTCTCCTCCATGGAGAGCCTTTGAAACAATCCAATTGTCTTCTGTTTGCCACACACAGGAGGGGAAAAAGCCTCCAAAAAAGAGAGAAATGACCCAGGATGAGCAAACATGGGATGAAAAATCTCCTAATAATTAACAGTCACCTCCAGCTCCGTCAAATCTTTCCTCACTGCTTCCCAGTTTATGAATCCCAGTTACTACAAAGAAAGTTGTATTTTTTTATGTTTTAAATCCCATGATTTAAATGTGTCTCACTGCAGCTTGGCAGATAAAGCTGATTCCTGCCTGGCATCTTGTAGAGGCGTGTCTGCAGTTCCAGTAAACAGTTTAATGACCTGGAAGGACCTGTTCTTGCACATGTGAGTGCAGCCCCAGCAGATAACCTGCTGGCTTTTATCTCCCATGAGGAGCTGGTGGAAATCTAGGAACACCTTTTTGGCTTCTCAGGGAAGCTGCTGGCCTGGAGTGCTGCAAAAAAAAAAAGGACTTATTGCTGTCCTGAGCCTTTAAGGAGCAGCTTAGAGGAATAAATGTGATCATTTTGGGGTCAGGACCAGGTGGTTTTAAGGTYCCTTCCCACCCAAAGCTTTTTGTGGTTCCTTGATTTGTTCTTAAAAGAATAAATGAAGCCCAGAGAAGCTGTGGCTCTGTCTAACCTTGAAAATTGCCAGGGATGGAGGAGCCTGGAAGTGTCCAAGGCCAGGCTGGTGGGGCTTGGAGCAAGCTGGAGGTGGCTCTGGAGGATTTTTGGGGATCCCCCCAACCCAAACCCAACCCATTTGGTGGCTCTGTGACCTCATGGCTCAGCCCAGCTCTGGAAATGCACTCCAGGAATATTCCCAGGGCAGTGAGRGAAGAGCAGGAACAAGTGACAGAGGCTGGGCCTGGCTGCAGCTCCCAAAAAACCCCAAATTCCTCTGGGGGAGCTCCCCAAAGGGTGGGAGCTCAGTGTTCCCATAACTGCCGCTGCTGATGTAATTGTGGTCATTAATGAGGCTGATTAATCAGCCCTGCTGGGAGGTCAGGCTGCCCAGARCTGCTGGAATCTTCTCCTGAGGAGCCCTTGGGGTGGTTAAAATGTCCCTGCATGGACATCCCAGGGTGCTGCTGAGCAGGTGCCATGGTTTGAGATGAAATCTSGGAGGAAAACTTGCAAGGCAAGTTTAAAATCTGGCTTTTAAAAGGCAGATTTCAGCAGCAGCCTCTCTCCTGATTGGTTTGGGGAGAAAATATTGGAGAAAAGTGGGGGRAAATTGATTATTTTGCAGGCAAGGTACTCACAAACATGAAGAAATGAATGGTATTAAACAATAAAACTTGTTCTGAAGAGGTGGCAAATTCAGGGAGTCAGGATTTGGGGTTGAGGTCCCACCTGGCTGTGAGGGGTTCCAGCTCCTSCTCCCCAAGCCCTGGAGGCTCCTGGCTGTGGTTGAGCCATTCCCAGGATCTCCTGGAGCAGAATTTCACCAGGCAGTGACCCAGGGATGTTTGTCTGTGCTGGCTGCTCCTCGCTGTGCCTCTCCTGGGGCAGGGCCAGGGATGCAATTCCAGCAAAGAGGCAGGGAATTTAAAAAGTCGCTTGCCAGAGGAAAGGGAAGTGGAAAAACGAGAACTTTTGGGAGGAATTTTCTAGCTCTGACTGGGGTGTTTCAAACAGAGCGGGAAGAATTAAAACCCTGAGTCAAACTGATGTGGCTGAGCCTGATAAGAGGTGGAATTAGAGGAGTTCAAAGGCAGCAGAACCAGTCTGAACGCTGGGTGAATGTGTCAGCAGAGGCCTCCACGGGAAACACTGAGTGTGCTGTGTCCAGCTGACCTGAGCACCATCCCAGGCTGACTGGGGCAGCCACACTTATTAACTTGCTACTTAAAAGCAAATTTAAATTACAGAACAGCCASGGTGTTCATCTGTTGAGCCAAATCAGTGTAACAAATGGATTTTGGCATTGATTTGAAATTGGTTTGTGTTGCACAAGGTTTCTTCTGGAAGCAGAGTCCCCAATATTGGTGCCAGGACACCCACACAGAGCCTGAATCAACCCTGAGGAGCCCAGCTCCTGCTCCAGCAGCACCAGAGAGGAGAAATTATCATAAAAGCAGCTTGAAATCACCTGGATCCATCCTAATACCTGTCTTTCTTTCTTATCTCTTTATTTCTCATCTCTTTATTTCTCATCTGCCTATTTCTTATCTCTCTCTCTCTGGGAAGCTTTCCCCATGGAATGAGGATTTATTCCCTCTGCTGCTTTTGTCTCCCATCCTGTCCATCCTAAATACCTCTTTGTGAAGCCCCTGAATATCTTTATGTGAGGCTGCTGGGAGTGGAGCCTGGAGAGCCCAGAGGCATCAGTGGCTGCTGAAATCCCCTTTGTTCCACTTCCCTCAGCTGGGGCAGAGGATGGGTYCCCCCTGTGTGTCTGAACCCGTGCACTAATTCATGTCTGTGGTGTCTGATGGATCCATCACTCACTGCTGCTGCTTCCCTGGGGTTTGGAGAGCCTGGAATTGCAGCATTGGGCTGGGAAGGCAGCAGAGCCTGGGGGACACCCCTGTGTGCCAGGGGACATCCCTGTGTGCCAGGGACACCCCTGTGTGCCAGGGGACATCTGCTCACCTTCACCCCAGATCCCTGGGCAGGCAGCACGGGGCTTTCTGGCCTCAGCAGCATCAGCCAGGGGAGAATCCTTGTGCTGGGCTGTGCCTGGAGGCTTTTCCCGATGTTCCTGCTGTGCCTGGGGGATTTCCCTGGCGTTCCTGCAGTTCCCAGGGACACAGCCCCGTTAATCTGGGCCTTTCTGCAGGTTCTGCGCCGTCAGGAGGGCGCCCCRTAATCGCTGGATAAGGAATAAAGCACTGCTAATGTAGGGATCAGGGAGCTGCAAATTCCATTACAGCCCCAGAGTTCATTAAACACAGCACTGCAGCATCCTCAGGGTCCCTTTCCCCAGCAGTTCCTGCTTTGTGGCACAGGTCAGAGCAGAGGGGATGGGGCTGGGGGCTCCCACTTTGGGGTCAGGTCTTAGCAGGGAGCAGCTGAACGCTGGAAAGGTTTTGTGCCCTGGATGCTTCGAGGCTGGGAGCTGTAAGCAGAGCTGCAGGAGTGGTTTTGGGCTGTAAGCAGAGCTGCAGGAGTGATTTTGGGCTGTAAGCAGAGCTGCAGGAGTGATTTTGGGCTGTAAGCAGAGCTGCAGGAGTGGTTTTGGGCTGTAAGCAGAGCTGCAGGAGTGATTTTGGGCTGGCTGTAGCTGTCCCTGAGCTTGTCACACACAGCACTTCCCACCCTCCTTTTAAAAATCAAGTTACAAAATCAATTCCCCRACCCAAAACCAACCTGAAGCTGGGCTGGGAAAGTCCCTGTGGAGGAAGGAATGAAACTCCAGTTTTGGAGTTGTTCTGAACAGCACTGGCCCCTTTAAAATTTCATAACTATGAAATTTCAGCCACAGGATGAATTTTTTTTTTTTTGGGTTTCTTTTTTGCAGCAGGAAGGCCACAGAACCAGGAGTTTTTCTGGCTTTGCTTAAAATCAAGCCGGGCTGGCTGAGCTTGGTTATCTGGGAAAAAGAAAAGAGCCCTTGAAAGGGACCTGCAGTCCAAGTCTGGTTGGATTTTGAGGACAGGACAGAATGTTTCTGTGAGCTCGAGGGTTTTCTCTCCWGTTTGCTCACAGCTCTCCCCTCTCTCTCAGGGCTGCATTGGGATTCCAGGCATTTGMTGAGTGCAGCTTCCCAAGGGTTTGTTCCACACTGGGAGTTGTTGGCTCTGCCCAGAGTTGGGCTGGCTCCTATCTRAGGTAAAGCTTTGCTCCAGAAAATGAGGGTGGAGGAGAGGAAGTGATAAAAAACACAGAAGTGCTCCTGTGGGGAGAGGAAAGGGAACCAGGAGCAGGATTTGTTCCCTCTTTGACAGCAATTCCAGGCTTGGAGGGAGAAGGGAAGGAGGAAACGTGGCCAGCATAGAAAAATGAGAGTTTTTACCTTCCAGCAGCTTTGGGATTGCTGCTTTCTCTTCTCTGGGGTGCTGCAGAGTTAAAATCGTGGAATGGGCAAGAATTTGAGGGGCAGAATTCCCTGCCTGGAGGGTGTGGGAGCAATGGGAATTGTGTTCCTTAATCCCAGGCTGTGGGGGTGAATTTGGGATGAATTGAGGGTGAATTGGAAGTGAATTGGGGGTGAATTAGAGGGAAATTGGGGTGAAATGGAGGTGAATTAGGGCTGAACTGGAGCTGAATTGGGGGTGAATTAGGGTTGAACTGGAGGTGAATCACACCCTAACTGGAAGGGACCCACCAGGAGCAGGGAGTCCATGTCCCAGCCCAGCAGAGCCCCCCTCTCTGCAGGACCCTCAGCTGGATCATGAGCAGTTGTGGCTGCCAGCAGGGTGGGGGCTGATTCCCTGCAGCTCCAGTGCATCCCTGCCCAGCTGCAGCCAGCCCCTGGTGGCTGCAGGGTCTGTCCTGCCAAAGCCAGGGACACAAAACCCCCGGGGCAGCCCTGAGTGAGCCCTGCAGGAGCTGATTACCCCTCACTGCTCCCCAAAGCAGCAAATGAAGCAAGAGAATTGCCCCTGCACAAGCTCTTGGGAAAGGATCCCGGGCTYTTCTCTGGGTAGGTGCTTGTTTGGGCTTTCTGGAAAGGGTTTGTGTTGAAGCAGCACATCCACAAATGGCTTTATTCCGATTATTTCTGCACCTTGCCCTCTCCACTGCTTTTATAAAGGACAAAATTCAGCTCAGAGACTTGGATTTACAGGAAGGAAAAACCAGGGGAAAAAAAACCAAACCCTGGAGAGGCTGTAGGTGTGCTGTGAACCCATGGGATGTGAGGTTAACCAGATAAACACAGTGTGGGATGTTCTCAGAGCCTCCCACACCTTCCTCAGCTTCACCTCCTCTGCAGGAAAAGTTGTCTTGGCCTCCTCGAGGGAAGGGAGAAGTTCTGCTGCTCTGGGGGGGCTCAGCATCACTGATGCTGCCTGGGGAAAGGGGGGAGCAGGGGGAAATTCCTTTTTCTGCTCAGTTCCCTGGCAGGGAGCAGGGACAGCCTCAGCTGCAGCAGGGCAAGGGCAGGGTGGGCACCAGGAGGGATTTCTCCATGGAAGGGCATCAGGAGGGATTTCTCCATGGAAGGGGCTGCTCAGGCTTTGGAGCTGTTTGCAGGTGTTGGGGGAAGGTCACAGCTGGGACTTGCTGGGATTGTGGGCCCCCTCAGTGGGGTCAGCCCTGGGGTGCCCATCCCACCCATCCCAGCGGGATCACCCCAGGGAAGGGCCCTCATTCCAGAGGTTGTGATGTCCCAGCTCACGGGTGGCACGTCCCAGAGCCAAGTGCTCGCTCAGTCCTTAAATAAGCACGGAGTGGCACCGTCTAAACAGATTATATCACATCAGAGAGTGAGATAATCCTTCCCTGCGCCCCCGGGCTGCTCCAGCAGGGCTGCACCATCCCCGTTCTCTTTGGGAAATGCYGCTGCTCGTGTGGCAGCGTGTGTGTGACACAGAGGGGCTCCAGGGCTCAGCTCAGAGGCTGTGACGGGAGCAGAGTGCCCTGCACAGGGACAGGGCTTTGTCAGCTCCCAGGGGCTGTGCCAGGCTCTGGGGAAGCATCCCCAGCCCGGCAGGGTGGGGGACACAGRAATCTGCTGCAGGGCAGCCCTTGGAGCCCTGGGCAGAGGCTCCCGCTTTGTTCCCTGATAAACCCGGCTCTGGCAGGCAGCGAGGGTTTGTCCCCGAGCCCTGACCTCGCCCCGGGATGTCACAAACTGCCACCAGAGTGCTGGCACCCCCCGGGCCCCTCTGCCCTCCTCCCTTCCCCTCTGCCTYGCCTTTCCTTCCCCTTTTCCTTTCCCCTTCCCCTCCCGGCCTTCGGGGACGGGGAGGCAGCAAAATGACTTTTTTTTTATTTTTGCGGAGGGAGCTCCTGCTTTCATTCCCGGAGTGGAATCGGAGCCAGATTGAGCCGGGGAGTTTGGAACGAGGCAGGCTCTGGATGTGCCTCTGACTCATGGGGACGGGGGCTGGAGCAGGAAATGGGGGATGCTGTGGGATGGATGCAGTGGGATGCTGTGGGGTGCTCGGGATGCTGTGGGATGGATGCTGTGGGGTGCTCGGGATGCTGTGGGATGGATGCTGGGGGATCAGAACGGGGCTGAGCCCCGGGACAGCTCGGGGCTGGGCTCTGTGTGGGGATGGGGATGGGGATGGGGATGGGGATGTCACATCCAGACTCGTGGCTCTCATGTCTGCTCCCTGAGCTCCCACCTGAGCTGCGGGGGAGGAGGAATGGGTGGGATGCCAAGAAATCGGGGGGTGGAGGATTTCAGCTGAATCCTCAGCGTGGAGGATGGAAATGTGTGGCTCCTGCAGGGCTGGCTCCTGTTCTCCTGCCCCTGGACTTGGGRCTCTGTTCCTCTGCTCAGCCCCAGCTCTCACAATGCCAGCTTTGTTCTGCCTTCCCTCCCCACAGAGGATGCTCTGGTTTTCCTCCTGATCCCCATTTCCTGCCTGATGGYTCCCTCTCCCCACCACGGTTTGGCTTTTGCTGTGAGCTGGGGGATGCAGGAATGCAGCAGGATGGGGATGCTCCTCCTGCAGGGGGGATGCAGGGGCTCAGGGAGTCACAGAGAGCACACAAACCATGTCACACAAACCATGTCACAGCACACAGGCCAAACCATGTCACAGAGAGCACAGAAACCACGGGAAGCTGCTGAAAACCCCTCAGCTGCACTCCCCAGTGTCCTTTCCCTAAGCTGGATCACTGAGACACTCATTTTTCACCTGGGGATTAATTCCACAGCCACTTTCCCTCAGGAGAGGTGTCAGGGCTTGAAAAATGGGGCTGTCCCCAATCCCTGGGAGGGATAAATACAAATGAGGGATGAGGATTTTTATCCACACTCCCCCCAGCAGCCCCATAAACTCTCATCCTTTAGGAAAAACTTGTGGCACTGGGAAAAAAAATCCCATTTTGATGGCAGTGGGGCACAGCAAAATGCATTTGGCAGCTGTGGGAGGGAGCCAAATTGTCACTTGTCACCCAAGTGGCACCCAGCTCTGCCAGGGCAGAGGAAGGGGCTGGGTTTGGCAGGGCACCACACAGGAAAAGCCTTTTCAGCCCCAAACAAAGCCAGCCCAGAGGCTGGGGAGCTCCAGCCAAGGGGAGAGAGGGGAAAAAAAAAGGAAATAAATAAATAAATTTTAAAAAGGAATAAAGAGCATTTAGTGCTGAAAGAGATCCYTGCTGGGGGAGGGGGCCTGGGCTCCTCTCTGGGCTGGGGGAAGTCCCAACAAAAGCTGCTGGAGCTGCTCCAGCCCTGTGGGTGAGCGGATGCCACCAGGGTCACTTGGGGAGAAGACAAAACTGCTGCAGCCAAATTTCTTCTTCTTTTTTTGTTTGATGAATCCATTTTGCTTGTCAAAGAAAGCAAACAAATGTCATCCAGAGGGCCTCGTGGCACATAATGAGTCTKTCTGCAGCTGAGGAAAAGAATATTCCTGTGTTCAGGGCTGGCTGTGCAGCTCCCCTGCATCTCACTGGGGCTTCCTCAGAGCACTGGGGATGTGGGGCTGAAACCTGCTCAAATCTCCTGCTCAAATCAGCTCCTGCTCAAATCTCCTGCTCAAATCTCCTGCTCAAATCAGCTCCTGCTCAATTCTCCTGCTCAAATCTCCTGCTCAAATCAACTTTACATTTATTTAAATTTGAATAAAATTACAAAAGTAATTTTTAATTTTGGAGTTTTGAGGAAAAGGTTTCCAGCATCTCTCTTGCTGTCACAGCCTGGTKCAGCAGCAGCACTGAAATAACTGCAGGGTGTTGGCTGAGAGGCAATCCAGTGCCACCTCCCTTGGATCAAGTGATGTGYTAACAGATGTTAAAGATAACAGACATCACCTGCCCTCTCCCAATCCTTTTTTTTAAACTGAGATTTAAAAATATATTTATTTTTAATATATTAAAAAGAAATAATAAATCTACTTAATAAAACAGATTTATTTCTATATATTTAAATAAATATATTTTTATTTGTAATATAATTATATCTATTTTATATAATTTTTAATATAATTAATTTATTTTTAATATTTAAATTTATTTATTTTTCTCACACCCCCTGACACACCAGCTGTGGAAATCCAGCAGAACTCTGAATTCCTCTGCCRTTCTGCTCAGTTCTTCCCTTTCCTGCCAAGGTTTGGGAAGCTGCTCAAGCCCCAGGGGCACAATTAGGAAATMATTTGCTGCAGCTCCTGTCAGGATTTCCCCTCTGGGCTGCAGTGAGGGGTGTGGACACTGCAGTGCCTCCAGTGCAGCTTTTCCCCCTCTGTTTTACACCCCCTGCAGAAATGCAGCTGCTGCTGGGAGCCTTTGGCTGGGAGTTGCCAGAGGGGCTCTGGGGGAGAGCCCTGCCCTCATCAGATCCATGACATAAGGAGGGCATTAGGAGGGCTGAGGAAGGATTTCATCTCTAAGCCATTAAATCCTGGAGTAATTGAGGGTGGAAGGGACCTCTGGAGGTCACCTAATCCCAGTGACCTTCCCCAAGTAGCTCCTCCATGCTGCAGGAGCTTGGGCTGGCCCTCCTGGAGAAAAGACACTCAGTAAACTCAAACACTGGATTAAATCCCAAATTCTGAAAAATCTGGGCAGGAACGAGAGGAAGTACTGGGACTTTTGTGTGCATTAAAACCCCCCTATCATCTCCTGAAAAATGCCAGGTTTGGGGTTTTTTTTGCTAAATATTAATGCAAAAATAAAGTCAACTGAGCACACCAAGCAAGCAGACTCTGAAATGTTCCTCATCTTGCTTCAAAGCCTTGTCTAAACATCCACCTCCAGCATCTCAGGGAGGGGTGGGAGCTGTAAACTGACATTTCAAACGTTCCAGACAGGGACTGGGGCTGTGTGGGGCTGTGAGGAACATCCTGAGCTGAGCCTGGGCACTGGCATCTCCTCACCAGAGAAAAGCCAGTYCAGGGTTTGTGTGCCCTGGGAAATGGGAGAACACAGAGCTCCAGGGAATGTCTGGGATGTGGAAACCACATTTGGGCTTTACAGAGAGAGAGGATTTGGGTCTGGTGGCTCCTGGGAGCTCTGTGGGAGAGGAGCTGGAGCTGATGGATTTGATGGGAAGTTCAGATTTTGGAGCAGCCCCTGAAAGGAAGATTTTTCATCAGGCCTTGAAAAAAAACAACCAAAAGAGAATGAAACAGTGAGGAGAGAGCTGGATTTGGTGTCACAGATTCCACATTCTGCTGCTCCACCTGGGGTTCTCCTGCAGGAATCTGCCCTGCTGGCACAGCCCCCCACATCTGCATGGTGCCCACAGCCATCTGTGGGGAGATTTTAGTCAAGATTAGAAACCCAGCTTATTCCATTATCCTGGAGCAAAACCAAGAGACCCCGAGCACTGAAAACAGCTCTTTATTGCCATTCCTCCATTAAGCAATTGGTGGGAGGGAAAAAAAAAACCCTTTATCTCAAGGACAAGGACATTTTAATGATGAGTTAAATCCCCTCCACACTCCTCAGCTCACAAGAGGGRCAGTAAATGAATTATTCCTTACAAAACCTAACACAAACCTCAGGTAAGGTGATGAAGCAATTCAGTTGTTTTTTTTTGTGACCTAAATATGAGTGGCTTTAAAATTATTTTTAGAACCTGCTTTTTACCTGGGTTTCTCCCACTTATTCCAAACCCAGCAAAAAAAAAACAGCAAAAAAAAGGAGTAAATTTTGGGGTGAACCAGGGATTTCCAGAGGGAGGGAATCAGGAAGGGAGATGTCAGGGAAGGGAAGCAGAAGGAGAGCAGAGTGGTGAGGGTTGGGTGTTTCTGGCTGCTCAGGGAGGTTGAAAGGACAGGTAGCAGAAATGATTATTCCTGCAGCAGTGCTGGCGGATCAGATCTGGCTGGAATTAGCATAGCAGTGCTATAAATAGATTTATCTGGGCCAGAGCAAAGCTCAGCTCTTCTGAGCAGAGTCACCTCTGAGCACAGCAGGGCCTTGCTGCCCACACCTGCCTGGGGGAGCCCCCCTGGCCACAGGTCTGCCAGGAGATTTTGGGGCTGATCCCACCCAGGGTGCAGAGGTTCTGAACCAGCCTCTCCTTTTTGGTGCAGCCAAGCTCCAGAGTGCCAAAAACCCCTCTGGGTGCCTGGCACTGAGCCATGGGATCACCCGGGACCCAAAGGGGTCCTGGATCAGCCCAAAGAGGCTCCAGGAGCCAAAGCAGGGCTGAACCTCCCAGATCTCCCAGTCCCCTCCCAGTCCCCTCCCAGCACAGACTGGTGTCAGCCCCATCCCTGGTGTCAGCCCCGTCCTGCTGGGCCTGGCCCATTTGGGGTCCCTGGAGCCACCTGAGAGCTCTGCCAGGGGCTCCTGGGGGGGTTTAACCCTCTCCTGCCAAAACGGTTTAAAATTATACCTTAATATTAATATTTTTTATTATTTTTTATTTTATTTTTATTATTGTTGTTATTATTAGTGACCTCTGCCAGGGGCACCTGAGGGGGTTTAACCCTCCCCTGCCAAAAGGATTTTTAAAATTATTGTTATATTCTTACATACAGAATCCCACGGATTCCAGCTGAGGTTCCAGGCACGCAGGCTCTGGAGATTTATTCCCAAATATCCTCCCTGCCAAGCTCTGTGTGCTCCGTGTGGGGCAGGGCGGATATTTAGGAATAAAACAAAGCAAACACATCCCAGACTAAACACAAGCCTCGCTCCAGCTCCCTCTGGTTGGGTTTTCTCAGGAGGTTTTCTGCCCGTGCTGGGATTTTTTTTCATCCCCAAACAACTTTCCTGTGGAATTCCAGCGAGTCACCAGCCCTGGGTTCACCAAAAATGACAATTTTTGTGCTTTTGCCCACCCCTAGCAGCAAGGTGCAGGGCTGCCCTATTTTACATCCAGCTGATTTGGTTTTGAATTAAAATCCTGGTTAATCCCCACTGATGTCCTCTAATTTGATGTGGATCAGTGGCCAGGCCTGCGGGGTTTAATTGGGCACTTGTGGGGTGTGATTTAACAAGGGCTGGGTTTAACACGGGGACGTTTCCCAGTTAATTCTGCTGCTCCTCAGCCCTGCCCTGCTGCTGCCCTGCCCTGCTGGCTCTGAGCTCGGGCTGAGCCCCGAGGGGATAGGGGAAATCGGAGAAAAGAGAAGAAATCGGAGAAAAACTGGGAGGCAGCAGGAAGAGAAACATGAGAGAAAAGCTGGGAGGCATCAGGAAAAGGGAAAAATAAAGGGAAAGGGGAAAGAATAAGAGGAAAGAGGAGAAACGAAAGGAGCTGGAGCAGGGCAGGGCCAGCTGTGCCCTCCGTGCCGAGGCGCTGCTGACTCGAGCTCGCAGCAGAACCGCTCCGAATCTAGGTCAGGCTTAGTCTGAGCTCTGAGCCCTGCCTTGTCAGCACCCGCAGGAAATCCCCGGCCATTCCCAGGGCGCTGCTTCCATCCCGGCACCGAGAGCCCATTCGGCATTCCCGGAGTTCRTCTCCATCCCAAAGAACCCGAGAAACGCTGGGTTTGTGCTCTGGAGCCCGCGGGGAATGCGGGAATTCCCTGCCCCGCCGGGTCGGGGATCTGGGGATGGGGACAGGGACAGGGACAGGGGAGCCTGACCCTGCTCAGGAGCCTGCGAGAGCAGCGAGCAGCAGGCTCGGAATCCCTGATTGCCATCCCTGAGTTCCAGAGCCGGATCTCCTCTCCCAAGGGTGGGATGKGGGGAATTGGGAGCTGGAATTTGGAAGTGGTGGCTTTCAGAGGAGCAGGGACAGGGCTGTGCCTGCCCCACGTGTGGGTGCTTGGGAGAAGCAGAAATAAATCTTTTTTCCCAGTTCTGGCTTGACTCTTCCAACAGGAATCCAGTTTAAAACTGGGCCCAGGGCTCAGGGGGCTTTTTTTCTCTTTGATGTTCGAGTTGAGCCCCATTTTTGTGCCTGAATTCCTCCCCCTGAGCCATGAGCTGTGAGACACACCCGGCTCCATCCCGGCTTTCAGGGAGATTTGGGTTCAGGAGAGGCTGGGATTCCTGCAGGGAGTTCTGATCCAGGATTTCCCAAATCCTCTTTTTCCAGGTCAGCTGGGAAGGCTGTTTAATGCCAGTTCCCACTTCCTTCTCTCCGTTAGCTCCAGCCTTATCCCGAATTCCTGCTCCTCACACACCTGTGGCTGAAATCCCCTGAGCACTCCCGGGCCATTCCCAGGGGGAAAATCCCTGGAATTCAGCAGGGCAGGATGGGGTTGCCATGGCCACCGTCACCATGGAGCTGCTGCCATGGAGATGCTCCCGTGGGCGGGATGCAAAGGGCGAGCCAAGGGAAAGGAAAGGGAAAGGAAAGGATGGACTGGGGATACCAGAGGGCTCAGGAGCTCTCAGATCCATGTTCAGGGGGGTCCAGAAATGATTCAAAACTACCTAAAAAACCTAAAGAGTGACCTAAAAATCCCAAGAGTGGCTTTCACCTCATTTTACCTCCCAGAACAGCGTCAGGCAGGAGACAAAGATCTGGGGGTGGAGCTTAAAACCCCCCAAATTCATCCCCTTTTTCCTTAGAGSAGCACTTTGATTTGAATTCCTGGAGAAAGCTGGGGCAGTTGGCAGCTGTCAGGGCCCTTGTCAGGCTGCTGATGGCTCTGGGAGAAGGAGGTGGATGAGAAATGCTCTGGTTTTGTGCCAAACCTCCCTTTTTATTGCAGGCAGAGCTCATCTCACTGAGGCAGACATTGGTTTTGCTCTGTTCCAAAGAGAAATCAGCCAGAAATAATAATAATAATAATAATAATAATAATAATAATAATAATAATAATAATAATAATAATAATAGCAGCACACCCACAGCTCCCACCCCTGAGCTTTTTGCCACTGCTGTTTATGAAAGCCTCCTGCAGAGGGGGAAGAATTAATTCCTCTCAGTCATTAAGGGCAATGAGGCACAGGGATGCTGCTGAAACTCCAGTGGATTCCTGTGAATGCAGGAATTCCTGGCTCCTACCCTGACCTGTGGCAATGCCATGGGAAGCTCCCTGTCCCATGGAATTACCCAAGGCAGACCCTGAGCATCCCTGCACATCTTGTGGCAGCCCGATTTGGGTTCAGCAGAGCTCCAGCTGCTCCAGGGAGGGATAATAAATCACATTTTCTGGGATCTGAGCATTCCAGAGGCTCCTTTCCGAGCTCATCAGGCTCACTCAGCCTTTCCCTGGCCGTGCAGGATGTTCCTGGGGGGAGCTGTCACTGCGAGGCAGGGATCATCTGCATCTCACAGCGCTCCTGCTGCTGCTGCCCGGGGCTCTGTTCCCCTCGCAATTCCACTGCAAGGGCATTTTTGGGAATTCCTCACTCAGGTGGTGACAGCACCAGAGCTCTGCCGTGGGTGTGACCCCCTGATTCATGCTCCACCCAAAACGGGGGGGAGATTTGGATKCTGGGAACAGCTGGAACAGCTGCGGGGAGCTCCAGAACCCCTCCTTGTGCAGCTGGGAGAGTTTTCTGGGAACWCGGGAGTTCTTGGGGCAGGAGCTGGCTCCCACGGGGGAGAGGCTCAGAGCTGGAACTGGAGCTGGCAGAGGGGCAGGAAGAGGGAGGGGAGCTCTCCGGAAGCTTCCCTGCTCCTGCTGCAGGGATTCCTTCCCTGGGAGCTGGCTGGGATCCACTGGGATGAGCTCACTCCCAGCTGGAACCTCGGGAGGGGAAAACCTTGAAAAATGAAAGGGATCCTTTCCCTGGGTCACTTTTCAGGGATCCTTTCCCTGGGTCACTTTTCAGGGATCCTTCCCTGGGTCACTTTTCCAGGGATCCTTTCCTTGGATCACTTTTCCAGGGATCCTTTCCCTGGGTTGTTTTCCCAGGGATCCTTTCCCTGTGTCACTTTTGGGAATGCAGCTGATTGGGATCCTGGCTGGAACTGGGAGCCACTCAGAGGAGGCACACGGCAAATTGAGTTTTTAGAGCTCATTATTCCCACCCCTGTGAGGATTTAAAACCTTCCCTTTTCCCACATTTGGTGCATTTCTTCCCCCATTTCCGAGCGGTTTCTCTAAAACAACAAAGCAAAAACGCACTGAGGGCTGTGGGGAACTCGTCCCTTCCCTGGGAAGGGCTTTGGATGAGGCCAGGGATTGTTTTCCCTCCCCTCCTGCCGGAAAAAGGCCTGGCAGAGCTTCAGCAGGAGGAGCAGAACATCAGGAAAGGCTCCGGGCGCGGGGCCAGGGCGCGGCTGCAGCTGCTCCGGGGCTGCTCTGGGACAGAACCCGGCCTCAGATTCATTCTGGGGCTGAAAGGATCCGGTTCTTGGCACAGTCGGGTTCCTGCAGCTGGGAGAGGCTGTGCTCAGCATCCCCGAGGGCTCTGGGCTCTGCTCAGGGGGGCACAAAGGCTCTGGGGTTTGTGGGGTGGGATGGGGATGGGTGGGGGCAGATGTGGATTCCCATTCCCGATGGAATGGCTTTTTTAGGAATTCCTCCTCACCCAGGTGTTGACAGCACCAAAGCTTTCCTCCCCCAGTGGAGTTGATTCCCCTCTGAATTCCTGCTGGAATGGTTTTGTAAGGAATTCCTCACTCAGGTGCTGACAGCACAGAGATTCCAGTGGGATGGATGGAGCAGCTCAGCAGTGCTGAGGTGGCGTTTCCTCCTCCCTGAGGAGTCATTCCAGGTCCTCACTGTGCTTGTGTAACGCTGCCTCCCCTCCCTGACACGCTCAGGGAGCAGTGGGAGGATTTAAATTTGGGAGAGGAGCTGGCAGAGCCTTCAGTGGAGCTGAGGTTGGTGTACCTCAAGGGAAAAGCCGTGGGCTCTGGAATTGCATCAGTGAGCAGGAAAAGGACATTTTAAACCCCAAAAACCTGGRGGGAAATGGGCATTTTAAACCCCCAAACCCTTTCAGCCTGTGAGATCTCACACTTCAAACCCCACAGCCCCTGTGCTGTCCCTCAGTGCTGGAGCCTGCCTGAGGMTCAGCACCTTCTAACACAGAAAAACTCCAATTCCCAGCTTCCAGGGTTCCAGCAGAAAAAGCATCCCCAGAAAAAGCCCAGCTCTTCCYTCTTCCCCAGCTGCTTTTTGTGCCCAGCATCAGCAGCACCAGGAAACCGAGCGGAAAAATCGAATGTGGCAGCGTGAAGGCACWCGAGTCCCAGGGAGCAAAAATAGCTGGGAGAGGGGGGAAGAAAAGCCTGAAAAGAGCCTTTTTAATGATTCCTTTTCTTTCCAAAAGCTTTGCCCCAGGGCACAGCCACGCTGCTGTTTGTGTGGGGCAGCCGTGTGGGAGGCAGCTCCTGTGTTATTCCGTGGAAAAGCTCTTTTATTTTGATTTATTTTTACTTTTGGCTGTGTTTTCCAAGGGCTGGTGGTGGCAGATCGATGGTGGCCAGAGCCCTGGGCTCCAGCCTGGATTTCATTTTCCRGGGAGCTGGAGGGAGCTGAGGGCTCTGCTGGGATTCTGGAGGTTACAGGAATCAGAATCTGAGTGCTCTCAGTTTGCTCTCAGCTGAGCTCTGGCCTCCCAAAAACCGCTCCAGAGCCACATTCCGGAGTCTGGGAATGCCTGCTCCAGTGGCTGATGTCATGGTGATGTTTCCCTGGGAGGGGGAGGCTGGGGGAGCCCTGCAGCCCCCGGCTGTCCCTGCTGCTGCTGAGTGGGGAGCAGGCAGATCCCAGAGATCCCAGAGATCCCAGAGATCCCAAAGTCCTGCAGAGGATTCCTCCCCATCCAGGCAGAGCCCCCCGTGTGTGGAGGAGCCCTTTGGTGTCCAGAGCTCAGAGGCTGCTCTGGGGCTGTTTCAGGGGTGGCTCCTGAGGTTTGGAGGTCATAAAAACCTTTTAAACCCCGGGACTTGGAGCACTTCAGGCACAGCTGGAAATGGGGTTTGGTGGTGCTGGAACATGGAATTTGTGCCTGGTGGCAATGGCTGGAACAGKGCTTAGCCCTGTGTCAATTAGCAGTGCTGTTAATTAACAGAACAAAGCCACTCAATGAACGTGCACCTGAATCTCTCCATGGTGGGATCATCTCCATCTCTGGGACTCATCCCGGAGCCCTCTCCCGAGGGAGGTTTTGTGGCTGCAGGGAGCACCCAAGTGGGAATAACGAGTCCCTGAGYCCCTCTGCTCCTGCCCACCCCTCCCAGCCTCTCCCCCAATCATCACAAGCCATCAATTAACCATTCCTTGCTGCTAATTAACCATTCCTTCTGCTGTTCCCTGGCAGGGCGACCATCGATGAGGTGGAGACAGATGTGGTGGAGATCGAGGCCAAGCTGGACAAGGTGAGGTGGTGGCCTCAGCAATGGGGTCCCTGCAGGTGTCCCCTGAAATCTGAGCCCATTGCCAGCTGTTAAACTCGTGTTTAGGCCTGTCCCCAGGCCTGGGGCTGCTCCGAGCTGGGGCAGGATTGGGAATATGGACCCCCTTTTGTCCTGATCCAGGGGGGTGACACTGCCCTGGGGACTTCTTCCAGTGCTGCCTGTCCCCTCTGCACCCCCTTGGTGACTCTGGGGCTTGGGGTCTCTTTTGGGGCCTGGGGTTTGTCCTGTTCCTGCAGCCCCAGGGCTTTGGGCTCTGTTTTGGGGTTTGTCCTGTTCCTGCAGCCCCAAGGCTTTGGGCTCTGTTTTGGGGTGGGAGGTGTTGGGTGTCTCACAGGACCCAGGGACCACGTCCCAGCTGCAGGCTCTGCCCTGTGGCACTGGAATTGTCCCTCCCAGGGACCAGCCTGGCCATTCTGGTGATTCTTTAGACCCAGATTTCAGTTTAGGTCTGAGCTTGTGATGGAAATTGGCTTTTCCACCCCCGCCCCTCCTYGTCTGAGACAACAAAAATAGAAAGCAACCAAGGAGAGGAGCCAGAAGAGCTGCTGTTTTTTTATCTGTGAGATTCCCCCCAGGCAGGCAGGGAGGGATCAAATCCTGAGTCTGAGGGAGGGATGAGCTGGGTGGGARCCACAAGCCCTGGGCAAGGCTGTGTCCTATAAAACCTGTTCAGCATCAAGTGCTTTGTCTGCACTGGTGGCTCTGAGAGGCTGCAGAGATTTGGGGTCTGAATTCAGAGAGCAGGGGCTGGAAACTGCTCAGGCTGTGGCACTGGGAGGCTGCAGAGGGATTTGGGGTCTGAATTAAAACAAAGGGATGAAAACTGCTCAGGCTGTGGCACAGTGCCCTGCAGGGAGGGGATTTGCAGCAATCCTGGAAGTTCGGGAGTCACTGTCAGCCCCAGGCCAGGGCTGGMATTTGCAGCTGGAGAACCACTGGAAATTCATTCAGATCCTGTTCCAGTTCCTTCCCCTGAGGGTGACTTTGGGCCAGACTCAGTCTCTGCCATTCCTAATGAATCACCTGGCATGGCCCAGCTGCTCTCCTGTGTGAGGTGCCCAGGGCATCCCACCTTTCCCAGSTGGGAATGTTGGTCCCAAAGAGCTGCCAGGACTGGCCTGACAAAGCCTGACTTTACTCTGCCTTTTCCTGAGCATTTGATTTGTGAATTAYTACATCTTATTATTTGTGAATTATTATCATTATTGGCAATGATTCAGCCACAGATTTCCCTCATCCCATTCCCATTGCTCCCTTGGGACTGGGGTTTGGGWTTGGGGTTTGGGAATGGGACTGGGGACACAGCCTTTGTTTGCAGAGGTGCTCTGGAGGCTGCCACGTTGCAGGAGAGGCTGGAATTCCTTTCTAGAGGCTCCATCCAAACCCYGAGTGCAGTCTGTGCTCCAGATGTGGCAGGAACTGCAGCTGTTTGCTTTTCTTCCCAGGGTTTGGAGGGCTCTGGGAGGTTGTGAGCGAGGGCTGGAGGTGCAGATGGGCCACGTCTGACCCCAGATATTTTTATTTATGCACTCACATCTTCTCAGCTTTTTACAGAGCTCRTYCTGCAGTGCAGGCAGAGCASACCCCAAARCAGAGCCCAAAGMCTCGGGGCTGCAGGATCAGAACAAACCCAAACCCCAAAACAGAGCCCAAAGCCTTGGGGCCGCTGGGATTGGGATTGGGATCCCTGTCCTGTCCTGGGGTGGGATTGGGACAAAGCCAGGCTGGTTCCAGCCCAGTGCTGAGCCTGTGCCTGTGTCCCCCTGTCCCTGTGTCCCTATCCCCAATCCCTGTGTCCCCCTGTCCCCCTGTTCCCATGTCCCCCTGTCCCTGTGTCCCCGAGCAGCTGGTGAAGCTGTGCAGTGGCATGCTGGAGGCTGGCAAGGTTTACATCACCACCAACAAGCACTTTGTGAGCGGCGTGCGGGACCTGTCCCAGCAGTGCCGCAAGGACCAGATGATCTCGGTGAGTCTGGGC
>CADDXX010000553.1:340830-352261 GCA_902810485.1 Alauda arvensis | reverse complement strand
CCGGGATGCGGCGCTGGGGCTGCAGCGCCCTCGTGTGGGGAATGCGGGAATGTGGGACGGGATTGAGAACCGGGAATGCGGGGTGGGATTGACCCCTCCCAGCAGGGATGGGACGGGAACTGCTCCTGGTGTGGAATTCCATGGGAATTCTGCTCCCGGGAATGCTGCGGCTGTGAGGAAAAGCCATTTATCCTGGCAGGCACTGAATGATGAACCCCGGTGAGCCCGGAGTTCTCTCCCTCTCACTGAAGGTTTTCAGGAGTGCTCTGGAATTTTCTGACTCCTCCACGTTTCCACAGTACAAAATAATTGATATTTTTTCCCTTTTTCAGAAGAATTGATGTTTTTCCCCTCTTTTCTCTTCCAGATCCTGTTTGACCAGGCCCAGAGGTCGGTCCGGCAGCAGCTGCACAATTTCGTCAAGGAGTGAGTTTTTAACATTTGCATTTTCCCTTTGATTTTCAGCCTCCTGAGCCTCCCCTTCCCCATGTCCTGCATGTGCTGGGAGCAGAACCAGAGCCTCCCTGCAGGACAAACCTATCCCGAGGCTCAGATCCCAATAATAACAGTAATACAATAAAACCAAAAATAATAAAATAAAACCAAAAATAATGATAAAATAAAATTTAAAAAAAACGTTTCTCTACCAACTCCCTAAAGAAGGGCTTGGTTTAAGGTGTGATGGCTGAGCTGGCCCCTGGAGCAGGATCCTGGTGTGGTCACTGCTCCCTCTCCCCAGTTCATTCTCACCCTGCTAACCCCCATTTGTGCCCATCTGGTGCCCAGGGACGTGCGGAAGTTCAAGGAGACCAAGAAGCAGTTCGACAGGGTGCGTGAGGACATGGAGATCTCGCTGGTGAAGAACGCGCAGGCGCCGCGCCACAAACCCCACGAGGTGGAGGAGGCCACGGGCACCCTGAGCATCACCAGGAAGTGCTTCAGGCACCTGGCCCTGGACTACGTGCTGCAGGTGGGCAGCTTTGGTGTCACACACACCTCAGAAAATTGGCTTTTCACTAATTCTAAACTGAGTGCCGTGTGTAGAATGTGAGAAAGTTCTGCTGTGCTAATACAGCTTCATTTATTTCTTGAATAAGAAAKAAGAATAATTATTTAATTAATTATGAATAAATAATATTTTATTTATTTACATGGTTATAATTATTAAATATTAAAGAAAATTTAAATAGTAGAATACGTTTATTTATCATTAATAATAATTAATAATAAATAAGCATTATTTAATTGTTTAATTAATTATAAATAAATAATAAGAATAGTTATAAGAATAATTATCACACTATTATTTCTAAGTTTTGTTAATTAAGTTATTAAAAAACTTAGAAATAATAGTGTGATAAAAATATATTTTTTTAAGCTATAGGATGGTATTAAAGATTTAATACCTTTTGTTTCTATAACCCAGAAAAGAGTGGAGATAATCAGGAAATGTCTCACATTTGTGGATTTTCCTATCTGGGCAAAGATAACAATAACAGAAACCAGAGCCCCAGGAGAAGAATTTATTATTTTTACAATCCCCCCAATAATCAGAGAAGCAGCAGAATGGTGCCACCAGGAGAAATAAAGTCACAGGATGGGATGGGAGCAGACTGGGGGGGAACAGCTAAAAATGAATGTTTGAGTTGTGCATGTTTGAACATGCACAGGTGTTTGAACATTGAACAAGCTGAGGTGTTTAAAGAGGTGCTTTTGGCTGAATGCCAAGCACCTGGCCAGAAACCTTTGCTTTATTGTCTCTTATTGTCTTTTTATTAAATTTTTATACATTTTACAAGAAAGTGACCCTCGTTTTTCACAGTTAGCAATGGATTTTGTCCCTAAAAAAAAAAAATAAATCACAGAATCCTGGGATATTCTGAGCAGCTCCCAGCCAGGGATCAGCCCTGAGGAGGGSAATAAATGTTCATTGTCTGAGCTCAGTAAAGAAAGAAAAATTCCTCCAGCAGTGCTTTTAACCAGCCCAGGTGAGGAAAATCCACCTGCTCTGCATTTATCCCASCTGGAACCCATCTGAAGGACACTCCCCTGCTGGAATTATCCAGGGATCGTTTGTCGTTGGTTTCCCAGTGGGTTTGGGAGGTTCCCAGGCTGGGTTTGCTGCTGGTGCTGAGGGGTCTGTCTCTGTTTTCCCCCACAGATCAATGTGCTGCAGGCCAAGAAGAAATTTGAGATCCTGGAYGCGGTGAGAGCCCCGTGGGTGCCTCGGGGGCTGCAGGGGAGGAGCCCTGGGTGCTCCTCAGGGAGCAGATCCAGCTTTGCTTAGGGATTTTTCAGGGTGCAGGGTGCTGCTTTCCCTTCTCTSTGCCCACAGCAGAGTGGAAGGAAGGAGAAGAGGGATAAATTACTGGGGGAAAGTCAGAAATAAAGGGTTAAACCCATCTTTTTAGGCAGGGGAAGAAAGGGCTGAGGGTTTCCAGTCAGGCCTGATGCAGCTGCTGTTTCTCTCCCCAGATGTTGTCCTTCATGCACGCCCAGTTCACCTTCTTCCAGCAGGGCTACAGCCTCCTGCACGAGCTCGAGCCCTACATGAAGAAACTGGCCACGGAGGTGAGGGGACAGGGACAGGGCCAGGGCCACCCTGCCCAGGCTGCTGCACCTTTGGCCAAGGGAACCCCTGGGGCATCACCTGGGGGTGCTGCACAAGTGCCTGCACTCCAAACTTGCCCTTCTGCCCCTTTTTTGCCTCTTTTTGCCTTGTTTTGGCTCTTCTTTACCTCTTTTTTGTCTCTTTTTTGCCTTTCCTTGCTTCCTTTTGTCCTCCTTTTCCCCCTCCCTGGGGCTTTGGGACACTGGGATGGTGCTGCCACCCCACACCAGTCTCTCAATCCCCACCCTGATTTTCCCTTTTCCCCCAGCTGGACCAGCTGGTGATTGACTCAGCTGTGGAGAAGAGGGAGATGGAGCACAAGCATGCCCTGATCCAGCAGAGGGTGAGTGCTGAGCCAGCCCTGAGCCACCAGCCCATCCTGTCCCAATCCAGGATTTTCCTGACCTTTCTGGGTGTGGGAGGGATGGGACACACCAGGACCCCTCAGGCCTGGGCACCTGGGTGGTTTTTTTTCACCTGTCCTGGATTTAATGCAGCCCTGATTTAAATAGAATTTTTCAAGCTGAGCCATCTCAGGTTTTCCACCCTTGGCATCCCTGAAGGTTGCAGAAACATGGAACTAATTTGATTTTTTCTTTCCCTSCTCCCTGTGCTGCTGCCCTGGCCCTGCAGACCCTCCTGCAGGTGAGTACCCACCTGGATTCCCTTCCCCTGGCAGTTCCATCCCTCAGGATTTGCTGCTCCAGGGATTTTCTGGAAGCAGCACAAAGAAACCTCAGTGAAGCTTTAAAGCTCAGTTTGGAGTGAGTTTGGTTCCACCCTTGGGAAAGGTGTTAAAACCTGATTTTTAATGCTCTGTGTGATGATCACCTGTGGTTCACTGAAGTGACAATGAGCCTTGGCTGATGTTTTTGGTGCCTGGAGATTTGTGGAGCTGGGGTTTGGTGATGGAKCCACATCTCAATACTCAGTGCACAAAAATCAATATCCCAGGGATCAATATTTCCCCTCAGGAGGGACCTAAGCAGCTTTTAATGCTGATTTCAGCAGCCCTGAGATGGAAATGTGAGATGTGAGTGCCATTTCCTGGGCATGGATGGAGGCAGGAGGGAGGGGTGACCCCATTTGTGACCCCTCAGGAGCGATGACTTCATCCAAAAGGACTCTGGAAAATCCCTCCAGAGTGGATTTTTCTCTCCAGCAGGGAGTGAGAAATCCTGGAGCAGCAGGGGATGGAGGTCCCAGGAGGGACAAAGAGCAATTAAAGCCTCAGGATGGATCAGGATCCARACCCCCAGAGCCTGGGAGGGACCTGAGCATCCTCACTGCAATTTCACACTGAAATTTCCCTGTCCTGAGCTGCTGCTGCTCCCTTTGTGATTGAATTCCCCCTGCCTTGATTTAAGTAGAAACCTCCAAGCTGAGCCCACAAAAACCCTGGGAAAAATGTGGAGATTGTTGTGCTTAATTAGTGTGATGGCACAAATATCTTTATCCCTCATTAGTGTCCTCCCAAGCAGCCTGCCAAGGGAGGGAATTTGGGTTAAATAATATTTTTGAAGTGTTTTTGGGGTGGGGARCTGTGATTTTGAAGGCAGGGAGTTGGATTGTGCTTGGCTTTCTGAGAGCCAGGCTCAGAAGGAAGGGATCAGTGGCATTTTGTGTCATTGCTGTTTTAATTAAAAGAAACCTGGTGGGGGGAGGATCATCCCAAATCTGTTTCCTTTTTGATATGGAAAACACAGAGCTGGGGMTTTTTCCCAGTGGGAAAAGAGGAGAGAAATGGGAATGTTTGAAGCTGTCCCTGCTCACAGGTGCTGATTTTCCTGAATCCTTCCACTGCACCAAAGCTGAGGGCAAGGGGGAGAGCTGGGGTTGGGAATTAGGGAAAAACTCTTCCCTAGGAGGGTGCTCAGRTGTTGGAACAGGAGTGTGGGACTGAGGGATGTGGTTTGGTGGTGATTCATGATGCTGGAGAGCTTCCCACCTTTAATTCCATGATTTTAGGGACAGGGTCTCTCCAAAGTCTCCTTTCCTTGTACCCATTCCCAGTGTGGAGCAGTTTGGGAATTGAGCCTTGCTGAGCCCAGCTGGGGCAGAGCAATCCCGGGCCCATCTGGGCTTTTCCAGAGCCAATTCCTGGGGCTGGGATCGCTGGAATTGCTGGAACTGGTGCCCAGAGCCTGGCTCWGCTCCAGGGCAGGGCACACAAGCCGGGCTCTGTTGGGAGCACATCCTGCCCTGCTCCCGGCCTCCCCCTCCCCTCCCCGCCAGCTGGACGCTCATTATGCTAATTACCCCGGCTCTCAGCTGATTGCCCTCAGCAGGAGCCGGGCCAGGGGGAGCAGGTGGTCCCCAAGGGCCACCAAACCTCCTTTGCTCTGTGACAGGGCCTCAGCTTCCCAAAAGGGAAGGAGGGGAGGAGTAAAGAGGGAAAAAAACCCTGCAAAAACCCCAAATCCCTCCTCCTGTGCCACCCCCGGGGATGCTGCTCGGGGAGGAGGGAGAGCACCCAGAGCTGCTCCTGCTCTCCGGGAGAAGCAGCAGAGCCTCCTCCCTCCCTCCCAGGCAGCAGCATGAGGATTTTCAGCAGGCTGGAATATCTGGTGAGGAAAACCCCAAAAGGGACCGGGTCTGGGGCTTTGGGGAGGAGGATTGGGGCTGTGGGGTGAGCCCAGAGCCAAAGCTCGGCTTTGCTGCTGGGTTTATCCCTGGAGCAGGGAGCAGCTCCCAGCCTCTGGCACTGGGAAAAGCTGGGAGGCAAAAAAGGGTTTGTGCTGTGGGTTTTCAGGGAGTTTGGAAAAGGGAATTTTTGCCCTTGCCAGGGAGTTTGTATTTGTTTCAGAGGTTTTGAAGGAAGTGCTGATATTTTAGAGAGAGGTTTGATCTGTTTTCAGCCAGATCTGTGATTTTTCTAAGTGAGACCTCCCTGCTCCAGTGGGTATGGGAAGCTGCTTCCTTTGAAAATTCCTTCCCCCAGAGATTCCAGGCTGATTCCAGCTTCACTCTCCCCATGAAATCTGCTCACTGGAGCTGCAGGGGGTTTGGATTTAATAATTTTCCTTGCACAAGAAAGATTTTTGCACTAAATTCAGCTGGAAGAACTTGTCTGGGTCTGGAACTGGACAGGGAATTTCCTGGATGGGCCACGAGGCCACCTTCAAAGCATTTTCAGGGCCTCCTGCTGCTCCTCCAAGGGTTCCTCCCTCCTGCTCCTTCCCAAGGGTTCCTCCCTCCTGTCCCTCCCGGACCCCCGTTATTCTCATCCCGACACCTCCCAGGCACATTTGTGGGAATAACTGGAGTTCAGGAGAGCTGAGTGCTGGTTACCAGGCAACAGAGCATCTCCAGGGGCTGCTGCTGAGTGGGGAATGGCTCGGGAAGGGACTTGGAGCCTTGGCAATGTCTGTGCTGGGCAGAGGGATCGGGAGCAGCGGCGGTTTCACTTTCCTGACCTGATTTCCCAGGGGAGTGAGGGGCAGGAAATGGCCCCGGGAGGAGATGCCAGGCTGGAGAGCAGCTGCTCTCCCCTGCTCCGTGTCCTGCTGCCCAGCTGGCTGAGGTGGCAGCAGCCATGGGGTCACAGATCTGGTGCCATGGGGAGGTGGCATCCAGGGACAGCTCAGGAGTGGTGACACCTTGGAATTGCAGCTTTTTTATTTTTATAGATTTGTAATCCTGCAGTTCTTTAGTGTAGAACTCCAAAGTCCATGCACTGTGTGAGCTGCTGCTTCACACTTTGGTCAGACACAATTCCCCTCTGGGCCTGGGGTCAGGGACACCTCCCTGCTTCAGGCCCTGAGCAGTGGAAATGAAAGGGACTTGGGGGGAGCAAACCCTGAGGCTCAGGGACTGATGGCTGCAAACTTTGGGATTTTGGCAGATTTGTCACTTTTTGATGATTTATTAAACCATCCCCAGCCTGGTCTCTGAGTCCATTCCCTGGTTTTTTTCCAGGACTTCTCCTAYGATGACTCCAAGGTGGAGTTCAACGTGGATGCTCCCAACGGGGTGGTGATGGAAGGTTACCTGTTCAAGAGAGCCAGCAACGCCTTCAAAACATGGAACAGGTGAGGAATGACCCAGATTGGATTGGACAGATGTGGGTGGAAATGGGAAAATCCAGGTGATTTTGGATCCAGGTGATCCCATCAGGAGCTGCTTTGGATGAGCTCAGGCTCCTCGTGGGGCCATTCCAAGTCAGGATATTTTGGGATTTTGGGAGGGTTTTGGCTGCTCCAGGGAGGGGGAAGTGCTGAGCACAGCGAGGAGGTGATGAGTGGGATCCAGGAGCTGGGAAAAAAAGCTGGGAAAAAAAGCTGGGAATAAAAGCTGGGAATAGCTGAGTGTGGGTGGGAATGAAGACTGGGACTGGGCTGGGGGAGGATTTCAGGAAGAAAACTGGGATTTGAGGGCAAGGAATAAACTTGGAGCTGTTGAGGCTGATGTTATTCAGGGGCCAGGAAAAGCAGGAAGAGGATGGTGTTCCCTCCAGGACAGGCACCCTTTGGAGTGTGTGGAGAATTCCCAGGGGGTTTCCAAGAGAGAGGAATAATTCCAGGCAAATCCTGTCCTAAGATCTTAATTTTTTCAGTCATTTATTCAATTTATTTATCCCAAAGCCTCATTAAAGTGTTGATTTTTAATGGGAAAGTCCTGCTGTTTCCACGTCCTGATGTCTGTCCGTGTGTCTGTCCCCCYCAGGAGGTGGTTTTCCATCCAGAACAGCCAGCTGGTCTACCAGAAGAAGCTAAAGGTCAGTGAGGCTGCCCCAGGTGACAGCAGGGGATTAACCAAGTGGTTAATTAATTAACCAACTGCTTCATTAACCAACTGCCAGGCTGGGGAGTCCTGCAGGGAGTRGGGTGGCAGGAAGGGGGTTGAGGTCAGAGGGACAGCAAAGGCCACGAGGGTGCTCCAGGGTTGGAAAAGGGCACCAAACATTTGTTCAATAGTTATTTATTAAATCATTGTTTAATTCTTTAATTAAAGAGCCTTGGGCAGGAGTTTGMGAGGTTTGGGAAAGAGTTTGAGAGCTTTGGGAAGGAGCTTGGAGGCTTGAGGCAGGAGGGACTTTGGAGGATTTGGGAAGAATTTTGCAGGGTTTGGGCAGGAGGGGCTTTGGAGGATTTGGGAAAGGCTTTGGAGGCTCTGGGCAGGAGTTTCCCAGTTGTGCCCCAGCCCCTCAGGCCCTGCTGTGYCCCCAGGACGTGCTGACTGTGGTGGTGGAGGACCTGAGGCTGTGCACGGTGAARCCCTGCGAGGACATCGAGAGGAGGTTCTGCTTCGAGGTGGTGTCCCCCACCAAGTGAGTCTGGGGCTCCCCAAAACCTCCCTGGGCTGCTGAATTTTGTGCCAGAATCCCTGGGAATTTCCTCAKGCATCACCATAAGCTGGATCTGATTGTATAATTGTATATATTATATTATTGATATAACATATACAATAATTATTTCTGTTCCTAATTTACAGTTAATAGATAATGCCCAATTCTAGAATGCCCAACTTTAAAAAACMCAACAGTTTCCAGAGCTGCCCTGGAGGGTTTGGGTTGGGAACACCTCTGGCTGTCCAACCCTGTGGGCTGAATTTTTCCCTGGAAGGTTTTCAGAGGGAACCCCCCAAGCTCTTGGGGTGAATTTCTGCCCCACTGCCGTGCCTGTGCTGAGCCTGCAGAGGCAGGAGCTGCCCCAGAGCTGTGTTTTTGCTCTCCCTGCCCTGCAGGAGCTGCATGCTGCAGGCAGGACTGCCCCAGAGCTGTGTTTTTGCCCTGCAGGAGCTGCATGCTGCAGGCTGACTCCGAGAAGCTGCGCCAGGCCTGGATCCAGGCTGTGCAAGCCAGCATCGCCTCTGCCTACCGAGAGAGCCCTGACAGCTGCTACCTGGAGGTGAGGGCACCCCTGGGGCTCCMTCCCTGCTCCTGGGCCTGGGARGGGCTGCCCTGAGCTGGGACTGACACAGCCACAGTGGGGTTTGTTCAACACCTTCCATGCAAACACCTCGGCCAGTCAGAATGGACATAAATGGACATAAATGGACAGTGCTCATGATTTTTCAGCCACTCATCAGTTTGGCCATTTGCAGACCGGGGGTAAATCCTCCAATTACAGCTTCAGGTGATGAAGGAATTTACCCCAAGTTTGCTCCCCMCAACTCATTTCTATTTCAATTTCTCAAGGCCTGAGGCAGTGAGGTGTCCTTGATTCCCAAGCCTAGAGGGGAATTGTTGTGTCTGATGGAAATGTGAAGGCAGCAGCTCACACYGTGCATGGAATTTAAAATTCTACACTAAGGAATTACAGGATGACAAACAGATGAAAAATAGAAAAGCTGAAATCCTGAGGCATCACSCYCCCTTTAGAGCCACTCCAAGGCACCAAACTGAGCCGAGTGTGCTCTCCCCCACGTGTGCCAGAGGTGTTCTACCCTGACTTTCTGCTTTTCCCTGCAGAGGCTGGACAGAACAGCCTCCCCCTCCACCAGCAGCATCGACTCGGCCACGGACTCGCGGGAGCGCGGCGGGAAGGGGGAGACGATCCTGCAGAGGGTGCAGAGCACCCCTGGCAACGAGCAGTGCTGTGACTGTGGGCAGCCTGACCCTCGCTGGGCCAGCATCAACCTGGGCATCCTGCTCTGTATCGAGTGCTCGGGCATCCACAGGTGCTGCTGGGCTGGGGGGCACGGGGGGAGGCACAGGGGATGGGATGGGGAGGGAGAGCGGGATCCTGCAGGGAACAGGCGGGGAGGGAGGGCAGGATCCCTGGGAAACACCAGGGATGCAGTGCAGGATCCCAGGTAAAGCAATGGAGCTGGAATTGCAGCTGCTGCAGTGTTTTTGTGCCAATAGATCCAGCAGGAATTGTCCCCRTGGGTTTTATGTGCACAGCACTCCCTGCTCCAGGTCCATCTGCACAGAGAGATCATGGAGAACTGCACCTAACCTCGTTAGGGAAATTCTGGGAATTGTGGAATTGTAGTAATCYTAGGATTTTGTTCCCCTTGGCTGGACAGGAGCCTGGGTGTTCACTGCTCCAAGGTCCGATCCCTCACGCTGGATTCCTGGGAGCCAGAGCTGCTCAAAGTGAGTGCTGGATTTTCCCAGCCAGGGATTCCCTGGAAAGGTGGGCAGTTCCTCACCTGAGGCTTCCATTCCCTCCCTGAATTTCGCTTGCAGCTGATGTGTGAGCTGGGCAACAGCACCATGAACCAGATCTACGAGGCGCAGTGTGAGGAGCTGGGGCTGAAGAAACCAACAGCAGGGAGCTCCAGGTGAGCTGTGCCCCAAAATCCAYGGAAAAGCAGGTTCAGGGATCCCCACAGCAACCCCAGAGCCCCCCAGATCCATGGAGAACCAGSTTCAGAGGGCTCCAAATGCCTCACTTTAATGTTTGAGGAAAAGGAATTTTAGGCCTCAGGAGGACAAAACCTCCCAGAGCAGCAGCACCTCCATTTTGTCACCAAATCCTCTAAACTCGCAAATGTCTGTGCTTCCCTCTCCCTCAGGCAGGACAAGGAGGCCTGGATCAAGGAGAAGTACGTGGAGAAGAAGTTCCTGGGGAAGCTGCCGTGCGGGGAGGCGCTGGCGGAGCGGCGGCCGCGGCGCTGGCGGCTGCAGCGGCGCCTCAGGCACGGCAGCGGCTCCCGGGCACCCGCGGCCCGCAGGAAACCGCGCCCCGAGCCCGGCACGGCCTGCCCCGCCTCGCTCGGACACCCGGGAACGGCGTGGGGAGGTGAGCCGGGATACACCGGGCTGGGATGGAGGGTAAAGGAGGGGTTTAGTGAAAAGGGCTCTGGGGTACGGGTTGGGCGGGGCGAGAGCCGGGACGGGGCTACAGCCAGGGTGGGCTCAGAATGGTTGAAAAACGGGCAGAAAAAACAATGCAAAATGGGCAGAAAATCGACTCAAAATGGGCAGAAAATGGGCAGAAAACGGGCACAAAGTGGACCCAAAATGGTCACAAAATGGGCACAAACTGGCCAGAAAATGGTCACAAACCGGACCCCAAACAGTCACAGAAYGGGCACAAAATGGCCGCTGGTCATGAGGGCTCACACTGTGATAAGTTCGGGTCCATTTGCACATTGGGGTTTGATTGTCCAGTTACAGCTTCRGGCTGTGAGGTCTCATCCTMGGGTGACCYAGKGATCTCCAAACTCACTTTGTGCACTTCTTTTGTATTCCAGATTTATGCTTTGAAACAGATTTTAAATCCTTTTCTTGTTACCTCTGTAAGAGAGGCTGTGCTTAGGAAAGGTTCTGACTGCTGAGAAATGACTTTGATCAGAAATTTCCGATATTTTGGTTTTTAGAAGGGCTCAGGGTGTCTGGGATGACTTTGGTCAGACATTGGTGTTAGTTTGGGTTCTGAGGGAGGTTCTGGCTGCTGGCACAGCTCTGGGCTGGCTGTGCTGAGCAGCCCTGGCACTGCCCTGCCCTGCCCCTCRCTCACTGTGCCTCTCCCCTGCGAGGCAGCTGCCACCCTGGAGAGGAAATTCCGCCGGGACTCCCTGTTCTGCCCCGACGAGCTCGACTCCCTCTTCTCCTACTTCGACACCGGCGCCGGCTCCGGCCCTCGCAGTGAGTGCCAACAGCAGCTCCTCCCTCCCTCCCTCTGTCCCTCCCTGCCCTCCTTCCCAGTCCTCCCAGTGCCCCCAGAGCCCAGGCCAGGTGTCCCAGGACAGRGTGAACATTCCAGCACAGGGACCAGGAGTTGGTTGCACAAACTCCAACCCCATCATTGCTCTTCCATCACACCAATTTTAACGCCCCAGTTCTGGCAGATGGGGAATTTTTTTTTTCCCCCTCCAGCATCTTTTACTCCCAGATTTTGCATTCCATTGGCTTTTTTTTTTTTTTTT
>CADDXX010000553.1:321681-338868 GCA_902810485.1 Alauda arvensis | reverse complement strand
TYTWYTWTCTATTTTCTCCTTCCCTTTCCCCCTGTCCCTGCCCTCTCCCCTGGCCGTGCCCAGCAGAGTGCGAGGTGTCCGAGGACTCGAGCGGGGAGGCGGAGCTGGAGCAGGAGCAGGAGGTGTCGGACCTGGAGGATGTGCGGGAGCTGCACCCGGGGCTGGTGCTGCACAGGGCGGCCCTGGCCCGGAACCTGCCCCTCATGGCCCAGGCCCTGGCCCACGGCGCCGACATCAACTGGGTCAACGAGGAGGACGAGAGCAAAACCCCTCTGATCCAGGCTGTCAAGGGGGTGCGTGGGGCTGGGATTGGAAGGGGTTTGGAGCACGGGAATTGCCACGGATGTGCGAATTCCCAGTTCTCCGGCCTGGCTGGATTGACGTGGAAATTCCCCCCTTGCCAGGGCTCCTTGATCGCCTGTGAGTTCCTGCTGCAGAACGGGGCCGATGTGAACCAGAGGGACTCGCGGGGCCGGGCCCCGCTGCACCACGCCACGTACCTGGGGCACACCGGGTGAGAGCTGGGGGAACCTGGGGATTCCGGCAGAGGGGGGATTCAAATCCGGGCTGGGATAGCCCGGGAATTCCGGGAGAGGGAGGTTTGAAATCCGGGCTGGGATAGCCCGGGAATTCCGGGAGAGGGAGGTTTGAAATCCGGGCTGGGATAGCCCGGGAATTCCGGGAGAGGCGGGGTTTGGGGGTTTGAAATCCGGGCTGGAATTCTGTGCCGCTGGATCTCCGTTCCCGTGGGCTGGATCCCCATCCCCGGGGCTGTCCCTCGCTGTCCCCGCTGTCCCCGCTGACGCGCGCTGTCCCCAGGCAGCTGTGCCTGTTCCTGAAGCGCGGCGCCTCCCAGCACGCTCCGGACGGGGACGGGCAGGACCCGCTGAGCATCGCCGTGAGCGCCGCCAACGCCGACATCGTCACCCTGTGAGTGCCGGGGAAATMCCGCCTGGGGAYTGGGRTAAACTGGGATAAATACTGCCCGGGGACTGGGCATCGTCGCCCTGTGAGTGCCAAAACGGCTGGGGGAATGCCGGGGAACGCTGCCGGGGGACCGGGAGACACCAGGGAACGCCTGTGGCAGGGGCAGCACTGACCCCTCGCCGTGCTCTGTGCCCCGCAGGCTGCGCCTGGCGCGCATGAACGAGGAGATGCGGGAGGCGGAGGGGCCGCAGCCCGGGCAGTACCCCAGCAGCAGCCCCACGGAGCTGCAGTACAGGAAATGCATCCAGGAGTTCATCAGCCTCAACATCGACGAGTGCTAGGGCCGGCCGGGTCCTGCGGGGAGCTCCGGTTCGATGCCTGCGCCCCTCGGGCTCAGCTGCCCCCAGGGAGGCCCCGAGGGGTTTTTTGTTCCCTGTGAGCTTTGAGTTCTCATGTTTGACTACTGGATGGTTGGATTTTTTTGGGTTTGTTTTGGAGTAGGAGCCTCCCAGGGTGTGGTCATGGAGTGTGTGGGAGATGAGCTTAGAGTGCAAAAACAAAACAAAAAAAAGGAAAAAAATTTAAAAAGAGAAGAAAAGGAAAAACTTTCTGGGACCAGGAGAGAGCCACCAACACCAGGAGCAGACAAAGCTGTCCCTCAACAGCTTGGAATTCTGGCAGGGATCGTGGTGTGGAGCCCTCCCAGGCTGCTTTTGGGGCAGGGAAGCTCCGAGGCCCAGCAGGGTCGGGATTGGGATCGGGAGCTCCTCCCCTTGTGCTGCTCTCAGGACTAAACCAGCCACACTCCCCTCACTCACTGCCCTGGTGCCCAAAGCCATACCCTGCTCCCTTCCCACGGGGTTCCTGGAAGGGTTCCCCTCCCTGCACAGGGTTCCTGGAAGGATTCCCCACCCCACAGATGTTTAGAAGTCCCAAAGCCAGGTCTGAGCAGTGTCCTGCAGCCCCGGCCCAGCTGGGATGGGGTTGGAAGCTGTGGTGCTGATCCTGCTCCTAAATCCACTCCTAAATCCAATCCCTGCATTCCTGGCACAGCTGGGATGGGGTTGGAAGCTGTGGTGCTGCTCCTGATCCTAAATCCACCCTAAATCCACCCTAAATCCGAGTCTGCCTCCAGCAGGGCACCCCCAGCTCCCTCTGGAGCCCTCCAGGAGCCCAAATCCCGCAGTGACCCCGGGCTGGGAGCTGGGAGATCCCTGCAGGGAATTCCCCCTTCAATCCCACCCAACTTCAGGCATTTCCTGGTGCTGATTCCCCCCTCCCTGCCCTGCCCAGCCCTGCTCGTGGCTCTCWGCACTCATTTGGGTTTTTAACCTGTGCAGCCACTTCAGACTGGCTCAAACCCCCACTGGCTTTCCCAGCTTTTTTAGGAGGAGCTCRGAACTCGAGGAGCTGAGGAGAAGTGTGGCCTCAGCTTTTTGGGTCGTTTTATTTCACTTTTTCCCTGGGAATTCCAGCCAGAAATCAGAAGAACTGGGCTCCTTTGCAGCCTGGAAGCTCAAGACTCACTGCTGGAGTACCTGAGGTTGGAAAGGAGGAACAGAAATGTAAATATTGATGCAAAAGCAGCGTGTGGCAGACAATGGATCTATTTAACATGTTACTGGTACTTTAAATATTTAGAGTTGATGTATAAAGCAACTTCGTGCACTTTTCCTACCTGACAGTATTGGGGGGTTGGGGGGATTTTTAATGTTCTTTTGTTATGGGTTTTGTGCTGTCTTTTTTAATCCGTGGAATTGTTAAGTATTTAATTTATTCTTATTATTGATGTGCCCAGAGGACTAGTGCAATTTTTATTCAATACAGTTGGTCTGTATTTAATGTCAGGATATTTTTTTTTTCATTTTGGTAGCATTTTTAGGGAATATTTCTCCAAACCTGCCTTTTTTTTTTCTTCCCCCCACCTCCTAATTTTCCTTTCTTCCCCCCTCTCCCCTTTCTGTTTTCACCACTCAGCTCCTGAAGGTGTTAAATGCCTCAATTTGTAACCCAAAATCCTGCAGTCCCTAAAACAGACATTTCTCCAGGAGAAGCACGTTCAGGATGCACTGCCCTCCATTTTCTGCATTTCTCTGATTTTATTTCTTGTGGGGGGTGTGCTCCCATTTTGGAGGGAGCAGAAAATTTAATTTCAGTGCAGGAAGTGCATTTCCAGGCTTGGAGGAAGATGAAAAAATGAACATTTTGTTGTTTTTCCCTGCCTCAAASGCAGCTGGATTTGTGTTGTGTGATCCTGGCTGCAATATTTGATGCCCCCAACTGTTTTTTCTGGRTTTTTTCATTCTCCCTTTGATTTCCCCAAGGGTGTGTGAGTGTTTGCTCTGGGTTTAACCCCACTGAACAGGAGGAATTTACCTTTGTCTGTAAAGCAAAGTGCCCAAAGTCCCCTGAGCCACCAGGACCCTCCATCCTTGGAATTTTTTGGGATCTGGGRGGGAATATTTCTCTCCCTTTTATTTGACCCAAGTGCCTGGACTTGGATCCAGTCTGGGTTTGGATCTCTGGGCTCTGTCCCTGATTCCAGCTGGGAATGTGAGCTCAGTGTGGATTTCCAGCCTTCCCTCTCCCCTGGAACCCGGGGTTATTTCAGGGGATTTCTGTGTTGCTGCCTCTGAGATGGGAAATTCTTGGAGTWTTTTAAAGGGGAAACAAAAAACCCCAAGTGGGATTGGAAGATTTTATGCCTTCACAACAAAACAAAAAAAAAAACCACCTCAGGTGTGACCAGGGGAATTATTAATTGGGAAAACTCCTCTGAGATCATCACATTAACGAGGCTGCACCTTCCAGGGGGGATTTGGGGATGCTGGGAAGATCAGGAACATCTCAGGCCAGGAAAACCCCAGGAGCTCCTCAGGGAAGGTGTGGAACTCAGAGGTTCCTTGGCCATCTCAGAGGTTTTTTGGAGATCTCAGAGGTTTTTTGGCCAGCCCAGAGATCCTTTCTGGGGATCTCAGAGGGTTTCTGGGGATCCCAGAGGGTTTTTGGGGATCTCAGAGTTCCTTGGCCAGCCCAGAGCCCGTTTCTGGCCCTGCCCTTCTGTAAATAAAGACCCCCCTCCCCTCTGTCCCTCCCTGCTGTTGGTGCCACTTTGGACCAGGATTTTGGACCCTGTCCCCACACAGCCCCTGCTGCCCTCACCTCTGAAAAAACCACATTTTCTCTCTGTGATATCTTTGTACAATTCCAAAGCTCTTGCTGTGCTCTGCCTCCTTCCTCCTCCTCCCTCTCTCCCTCCTCTGGTCTCTTGAAGCTCTGTCAATAAAATTCTGGATCAGTTCCTTCCCTGCTCCCTCTCAGCCTGGTTTGTTGCAGGGTTCCTCCCCTCRTGGACTCAAATCTGCATTTTCCACCCTGGTTTCAGCTGTGGGCCCTCAATGCCACCTCAAATCTGCTTCTTTTGGCTTTTTTGTTGCTGGGGTTTCTGTGACTCTGGTGATGATGATGATGATGGAATTCCCTTCTGGTTCCCCCTGTGGCTTCATCACCAGGTAAAAAAATCAGGTATTAAAACCCAAAATAAATTCCCCCAGGAATGTGAAGTCAGGGCCATCACTAAYGAGGTGAGGGTGTTTAATTATTTAATTACCCCCAGAATTGCCCAGGAGATTCTGTCCTGAACTCGCTGCCCTCCCCTGGGGCTCACATCTGGTTTTGTTCCTGCTCCAGGCACCTCTGGAAAGTGGGATTTGTCCTGACCCTGGAAAAACCCTTCTTCTGACCCAGAGTTTAATAAAAACTGGGCAAAAAGAAATCCCAAATATCAGCTGAAGGCAGGACAAACCCCAGCCAAAGTCTGTTTTCAGAGCATTTTATTTAAAAAATGATTTTTAAACCCCAGAGCTCGTGGGTTTTTTGTTCCCTGCAAGGCTCCAAGGGAGTAAAATGCTCCCCATCAAAAATAAAGCTGCTTTTTCAGATAAATTAATGTCAAATATTCACATTCTCTCTGCTTCTCCACGGGCTGCCACAAAACCCCAGCATTCCACAGGAATCAGAGGCTTTTCCTGGGACCTAAGGAGATTCCCAGCCCTGTTTTTCCCTCTTTATTTCCCTCTGGAAGAGTCAGACTCGGTGAGAATTCCCTGGGGAAATCCAAAAACATCTCAGCAGCAGCCTGAGGCCTCCAGTGCATCAGGGAAAGGTGAGAGCAGCTTTTTGGGAATTCCAGCTGGGATCCAGGGGTGTTTGGGAATTCCAGCTGGGAGCAGCCTCTGGGGAGGATTCCCAGGATTCTGCTGGAGTTCCCCCTTCCCAGCTGTTCCCTGGCAGAGCTCAGGAGCCAAAAGCTCTCAGGAAGCAGGGATGTGCAGTGGGAACCTGCAGGGGCTGAGGGGGCTCAGCTGGGCACCCAGGACATCCCTGGCACCTTTCCCACTGAATTCAGGGAATTCCAAGCATTTCCAGGCTCAGGGAGCTCCCAGGAGAGGATCTGCTGTGACTTTTCCAGCAGGATCAGGAGAATTCCAAGCATTTCCAGGCTCAGCTGTGGATCCAGGACCTCCCTGAGACTTTTCCAGCAGCCCCAGGCTCCATTGCCAGCTTCTCCAGCCTCTCCCGGCTCCATTGCCAGCCTCTCCCGGCTCACAGGACACCCTCAGCCGTTCCCTCCTGCCCCAGGCCGTTCCCAATCCCCTGCAGCTCCTCGGGGCAGCCCCGGGGCCCCTCCTGGCCCTGCCCGGGGGTCTCCAGGCCAAGCCCCGGGATGGGGGCAGAGCCCCCCGGGCCCCTCCGGAGCCTCTGGAAGAGCAGGAGCAGGGCCAGGGCCAGGGTGTCCACGAGCAGCTCCAGCATCTCCACGAGTGAGAGCACRGAGGAGCCGAACCAGAGGCTCCACTGGCTGCCCATGCTGGACAGCAGCAGCGTCTCCTGCAAAAYCMCAAAGGTYTGGGGTCAGAATTCACCCCGGGAATACGTGGGAGTGGGGAAAAGGGACATTCCCAAGGGATTTCCCAAAGGCAGCTGGAAAAATCCCCAAATTCCAGCCAGCCCAGCACCCACAATGGAGGCAGGGACASAGTTTGGGGTTTGGGGKTTTTTTGCCTTTATATAGAATAGAAAATTAAAGCTAAATAATTTATATAAATGAATAAATAATGTTATTATAAATATATATATTTATATTTCTTATAAATAGAAAGGTAAATAATTAATTTCTAGGAATTAATCTTACCATGTAAAAAAAAATATAATATAGAAAATAAAGCTAAAGAATTAATTACTATGAATTATTAATATTATAATATAAATAAATAGGTGTATTTATATAGATCATATAAAATTAAACCKAAAGAATTAATTTCTAGGAATAATTAATATTATCATAGAACTAACTACAGATATTTATACATTATATAAAGGTAAACAATGAATGTCAGGGAGTGAGTCCCAGCTCACACCCTCAGGATGTCACTGGGAACTCTGGCACCTACCGAGAGCAGCGGGGCCTCGTTCACAGCCTGTGAGTTCAGCTGCTGGTAGAAGATGGTGACCTTGGCAATGTCCCTCCTGCAGGGACACACACACAGAGCTGCCACTGGGGACAGTCCCGGGGGACATCCCCAGTTAGCACTGGGGGATTTATTGGGAGTTTATTGGGGGTTTATTGGGGGTTTATTGGGGCTATATCAGGGACTTATTGGAAGTTTATTGGGGATTTATTGGGAGTTTATTGAGGGTTTATTGGGGATATCTCAGGGGATTTATTGGGAGTTTATTACTGAGGATTTACTGGGAGTTTCCTGGAGGTTTTCAGAGGATTTTCAGGGGATTTACTGGGAGGTCAGTGGGGGTTCCTTGGCCTCCCCAGCCCTGCCCAGGCTGTACCTGCTGCTGCTGCTGCTGCTGGAGTTGTAGCTGTGCTGGTGCCGCAGGGCCTGGCGCACCCAGTCCTGCCAGGGAACAGCTCAGTGAGGGAAGGCTTCTGATGTGATGGGGGTTTGTTATTGGAATATTCATTATTGGAACTGCTGTGATGGGGGGGTTTGTTATGGGGGGTGTTTGTTATTGGCAGGAGTGGGGGGAAAAAAGAAGCGATTAAGGGAAAAAGAGATTTCAGAGGAAGAAAGAGATTGTAAAGAAATAGCAGCTCCTTTCCAACCCCTTCTGGAACATCCTGGGACTGTACCCTGGTTTGCCAGCCCAGGACCCTTCCCTGGGCCTGGATTTGGGGTGGGATTTGGGGATTTGGGGCAGTACCTGGGATTTTGCTGAGGGCCACTTGGCTGTGCCAGCTGAGATCTTGTACAGGGACTCCCTGGGGAGAGAAAATCCAGGAATTCTGAGTACAGGGATCTTCCCATGGAGAATTCCYAACCCAGGGAATTCCCAGCACAGCTCCTTGGGAAAAGCTTCCCAGGGAGAAAAGTGACACAAACAGATTGGGCTGGACCTAATGAAACCTTTCAGGGTGACTGAAATAATTTCTCCTCTCTGCTTTAAATTAAATTTAATATTATTTTATGCTTTAAAACTCCCTTTTCACTTCAAAACTGTCCTGGAGTAAAAAAAGGTGAAACTGAAGGAATGAATTATAAACTCCTGATTAAATTAAATCTTAATTAAATTTAATTTAACACTCTCATCTTTTCCCTTCCTCAGCGAGCACCAAACCAWCACCAYCCAATCCCCACCACTCCATGGATTTCCTGTGGAATTCCCAGCGTTTCCAGGTGTGTGTCTGGGACTCACCTGCAGGGTTTGGGGCACTGCTGGAAGCAGTTCAGGTGGTGGTTCCTGAGCCTGCTGTAGAGCCGGTAAAAGCAGTGCCCTGGGGGAGGGAACAGCGTCAGGAATTCCCTCTGGAAGAATTCCAGAGGGGCAACAGAGCCCTGGGCTGGGATCTGATCCACAGGGACAGGCCCAGCTTAAGGAGCAGCAGAAGGGAAATTAAATCCTAAAATCCCAGAACTGTCAGGTTAAAGATCAATTCCCACCCTGTCCATGGGCAGGGACATTCCCAAAATCCCGGAGCTCTCCAAAGCTGGGCCACGACGCTTCCAGCCCCAAACTCCCCCCTTTCCCAGGGCCTCAGGAACTGCCCCCTTCCCCAGGAATTGCCGAGCCCTTACCCCAGGCCGGGTGTTTGTTGTAGTCRCAGCGCGGGGCCCCGGCCGGCAGAGGGTAATAGTAATAACCACAGCCACACTCCTGCAGCATCCGGTGCTGGAAACACGAGTGCAGGCACGCCTGGGGCAGGGAGACAGCTGGGTGAGCCACAACAAACCCCAGAGCTTCAGGGAAAAGGGCAAAACAAACCGGGATAAAGCAAAAATATCCCGAATTTCTGGGCTGAAGCTCTTAAGGACAAGGGCAAAAAAAAAAAAATCCGGATAAATGAAAAAATTCCAAATTTGCAGGATGCAGCTCTTAGGAGAGAAGGGCAAAAAAAACCCTGGATAAACAAAAAAAATTTCCAAATCAGGTTTGGCTAGGCCGGGTTTGGCTAGGCCAGGCTCAGTACCTGCAGGGTGTAGGAGGTGTTGTAGAGCAGTTTCACAGCCACGTCCGTGCCATCCTCGGTGCATTTACCGTAGTTGCCACCCAGGCGATTCACCTCGTCCTGGGGGCACAGAGAGCAGCCCGCAGTGATTAGCAGAGGTCATTAATCAGAGCCCRCAGTGATTAGCAGSGTTCATTAGAGCCCGCAGTGATTAGCAGGGGTCATTAATCAGAGCCCACAGTGATTAGCAGSGTTCATTAGAGCCCGGAGGCTCCAGAGGAAGGAGAGGCCCCTGGGCCTGCTGGGTGTCCCAGAGCCCCCGGAGGGGACATTCCCAGCCCTGGGTCGGTGCCAAACCTGCTGCGTTCCAAAAACCACACTGGGGATGGATTGATTTGGCCCAGGGCCCGGCGAGGAGAGGAAGGAGAGGCAGGAGAGCACCCTGATCCCAGTGAGGAGCCCAGGTAAGCAGCCAGGTGAGCACCCAGAGCCCAGGTGAGCAGACAGGTGAGCAGCAGAGCCCAGGTGAGCAGACAGGTGAGCCCCAGGCCGTGCCCACCTGGCGGATGCCGATGGCCGTGGCAATGCCCGGGCGGACGTCGAAGCCCTCGTGCTCCAGGAACGGGGTCTGGTTGTGCCTGTGGATCATCACCTTCACCCCAGCCACGGTGGAGAGCAGGGGGATGTGATCCTTCTGCTGAGCYCTCAGGATCAGGGACAGCCCTGGGGACACACAGGGGCCTTGGGGACAGCTCGGGGACAGGGGGACCTGCAGGGTCCAGCTCACACCCCTGCTCTGGGGCAGGGACCCTCTCTGCACTCTGGGCTCCATCAAGAGCCATTTTTAATCCTCAGAGCCCTGGTGACAATGGCAGCTATCCCAAACTTTCCATAATCCCATAACAAATAATCCCATAATAATKAATAAATAACAAATAATAAGAATAAATAATAAGCAATAATAACAACCCTACAACAAAACCCAAGAAAGCCTGACTTTCTGCAATAAAGACTGGAAGAATGTTCTGCTCTAAACCAAAAAGAACATTCTGTTTGTAAGGGCAGATGTGGCTGGCACAGCTGTCCCCAAGCCCACAATTCCTGCCATCAGCCCAAAGAGAGCCTTCAAYTTGTCCCTCAGTCCTGCACTGAGGAGACTTTTAATGAATTCTCCCAATTTTCTCTCTTTGCCCCATTTTGGCAGATCTCTCACCATAAGGAATCCCTGGTTTCGTGGCTGTCCAGAAGGGATCTGTGCCCTTGCTGTTAAAAGTGTAGCAGCTCCCAAAAACTGGGTGGTGGAAGTGATCATAGTCACTGGGAAAGCAAGAGAGATTGGATGGGGATTTCATCAGGAGTGTGGAGATTTAGTTTAACTTTAATTCAAAGCTGGATGTGTTTGGGAAATGGGAATGAGCTGTTCAAAGTGTGACAACTCCCAAAAACTGGGTGSTGGAAGTGAACACAATCTCTGGGAACTCCAGAGAGATTGGATGGGGATTTAATTCCCAGGCTGCCAACAGCCCAGGGAGGATCTGGAAGTGATTGGGAAGGTGGGAATGGGCCATGAATGCCCTGGGAAGGTGCACCCACCTGGGCCTGCAGGGCTCCCCATCGTACTGGCARGAGAACACCACGTCCTCCAGCTGCTCCTCGTGCTGGGACACCTCCAGGATCAGGGGCAGCTGGGCCATGATGTTCATGTAGTGGAACCTGTACCACTCCAGCAGAGCATCCATCCCCGAGGAGTAGGTCTGGTAAAAGCAGTTCCCTCCTGTGGAGTTGCACTGGGACACAGGGAACAGCTCAGGAATGCAGGGAACAGCTCAGGAACAGAGGGGAAAGCTCAGGAACCCAGGGAAAAGGCAGAGATGGGAATGGGAATTGGTTTTTACCCCCCAAAAAGTGATGATTTTTTCCCCCACCCCCAYCCAGGTCCCCCAAATCCCCATCCAGGTCCTTTTCCTGCCCCAATCCCACAGAAMCCCCCAGGACCCCACTCACCAGCCGGAATCCCACACTGGAGTGTTTCTTCCCCGACCTCAGGTCAGAAATCCTCAGCAGGGAGAAGTTCTGGCTGAGTTTGAAGCCTGAGCTGCTGAGGTTGGCCAAGGCCTGGACGTGGATTTTCCTGTCCCTCAGGTGGAACAGCCTGGCAGAGGTGTTGATGCCATAGAGGAAGGTGATGGTCTCCTCTGCCATCCTGTCCAGCTGTGCCAGGTGCTCACTGACCAGCTCAAACCTGCCAGCAACAGCTTGGCTTTGGGAAAAGTCCACATTTCCAATCTCACGAGGTCTGTGCAGAGGTTACTGTGTCCCTGACCCTTCCCACCCCCTTAGGATCCATCCCTACTCCTTTAGGATCCATCCCTGACCCTTCCCACCCCTCGGTGCCCGCCCAGCCTCACCTGTAGGGGTCCAGGTTGCAGATGGTGACCGCAGGGAACATTTTGGGCTCGGAGGTCATGGACATGGTGAGCACCACGGGGTAAGCCCAGAACTGGCTGCACATGAGGGCGAGCTGCCAGCAGAGCATGGCCAGGCTGGCGAGCAGCAGCGCGGCCCAGCAGGCGGCACAGACGCGGCCGCTGCCCGAGCGCAGGAGCCGCACGGTGCCGTGGATGGAGCTGTGCTGGCAGAAGAACTCGAACAGCTCCCGGAAAGAGCCGTGCAGCTCGATCAGCCCCTCCTGCCGCCCTGCTGCTGCTGCTGCTGCTGCCCGGGCCGGCCCTGCAGCCACCGGCCCTGCTGACATCCTCCCTGCTGACATCCTCCCTGCTGACATCCTCCCTGCTGACATCCTCTCGCTGTTCTCCTGGCCATGGAAACAAAAGCAGGTGGGTTATCAGCTCAGGGAAAGGCTTTGCCAGAGGGGCCTCTCCAAAAATGCCCTTTTTTCTCCAAAGGGGCCTCTTCCAAACGCRTCTCTGGGTTTGGCAGCAGTGAGAAGGCAGCACACAAACTGACAGTCACTCAGAAGGGTGGCACAGATACAAATCCAAATCCAGATTATTTGTTCCTTTTTTTGTCCCAGCAATCCCAACCTGTCCTGTGCCACTGCAGGGACAGTGCCAGCCTCACTGGGAGTGAGCAGGGGAGTGGCTCTGGTGGCAGCCGGGGACAGCAGGGTGACTCTGGCACATTCGCACCTCCGGAAGGTGACAGGGGCTGAGCCGGGAATGGCCGAGGTGACAGCAGCCCGTGAATCACCTGCCCGTTGTGTCACCGCGTGAACTTTGGGACACCCTCAGCTCCAAATCAAAAATCAAATCAGGGATACAGGGATAGAGTCTGAAATTGAGGAGAGCAGAAGCAGCTGAAGAATTGTTGGAAGAGGTTCTGTGATAATGGAATGAAAGCTCTGAGTCTTTATCCACGAGGAAATGTGGAATAAAAGGAATCRTTTATCCAAAGTCAATGCTGAAAGAATCTACTCCTTGCTCAWGAGGAACTGGGGAATGAAAGGAATAACTACCCAAAATGATTGAATTTATCAAACACTGTTTTTGTTTATCTCTAATCTTGACTCTAAAAACCCCCAGCCAAAGCCTGGTTTTCAGAGATAATTCYGTTTTCAGGTGTCCTGAGTGGGATTTTACATTTATAGTGAATTCATCCCCTTTAAATCTGCATTGTTCAAATTAACAGAACGAAAAAAAAATTAATAAAGCAAAATAATTCAGAAACAATTGGAAAACAGCACAACCTAACATTTCCAGCTACAACTATAAAAAACACACACCACAAAATGAAATTCTAACCAAATCACAGCCCCTGCCCCCCTGTACCTTGGCAGAAACTCTGAGCCTTTAGAGAAGCCACTAAACCCAGCCCTGGGTAAATCCTGAGCAGAAGTGCTGGCCTAAAGCTGTGGGGTTTGGGAGTGCAGAGGCCTGGGAGCTGTCCAGCTTTTATGGATGGAATCCATGACATCAAAAGGGGCAGGACTGGAGGAAGAGACCACGGGAATTATTCAAAGCATGATCCAGGGAATAATAGGAAGTGAATAAACTGGACAGACAGGTTAACATGGGGTTACACCAGAGTTAAGCTGGGTTTAAGTGCTGCTGGTGTGCTCACCTTGGGGTTTTTTCCCCTCAYGATCAGTCATAGTTTCTAGGGAAATAACCATGGATGTTCTTCCCACTCTGCATTTTCCCAKCTGGGGAGGAGCTTCCTGCCCCCTTTCCTGGTTTTCCAGAGCCTGGCAGGATCCCAGGGAACTGGAGCCACCAAGGGAGGCCTGAGGAATTGCATTGCTTGGGGGAATCCTGGCGTGGATTTCCTCCTGCTTCCCCAAGAATATCCCTTATCTCATCCCAATTCCATCCTATCCCATCCCAATTCCATCCCATCCCAATCCCATCCCATCCCACCCCAATCCCATCCAGGATTCAGGTGCTGAGTGAAAACAGAACCAAATCCACCCCATTTAAGCCAGGTTTTGGTTTAAGACTTTGCTCCAGAAACCCCAGAACTCGCAGAATGCTCCTCTCCATTTTTTAAATCATTATTTAAAAGATGAAAATATTCAAATCCCAGAACTCTGTTCTGCCCCTCTTTAATACTGAGAGGAAGTTCCACAAAACACACCTGGAGCCTGGTTTAAATATTTTAAAAGCACATTATTTTAGGAACTTTCCAACGAAAAGAAGACACCCAGTTGAAGGAAGAGCTGCAGCAGAGGCAAGTGAAGAGTTAATGAGGTAAAATCTCATTAAAAAGCTCCCAGCACTGGGAGCCTGCCCCTGTCACCTGTGTCCCCCACCCTTCCTCCCCTCCTCAGCCCACGTTGTGCAATGGAAAATGCAACAATCGATGCCTGACAATGGAATTATTGCACAAGGACAGGGCAGCTCCTCTTGCCTCACACCTCAGGAAAAAAACCCTGCAGAATTTCCTCCAGGAATTTGGGTTTTCCTGCAGGAAAAACTGCAGCAGTGTCACTCAAAAAAAAAAAAATATTCCCAGTTCTGCTGGATCATTTTTCTGGATCCTGAAGTGGGAGAGAAGGGGAAAAAACCTTCACTGCTAAAAAATGTGGGGGTTTTGTGGTTTTGTTTTCTTTCAAAATGCAGATGTTGTGGAGATAAGAGCCCTGAGAAAGTCCTGTGGGGCTGCAGGGCTGTAATTAGAAATTCTGAGTAAGGCTGGAAATGTTGATTGGGGCTTGGAGGGAGAAAAKGTTCAGGGTGTCCTGAGGAGCAGCGACCTCAGACATGTCCAGAAGGTTCCTTTTCCCACTGGCTGCTTTTAATTCATTGATTGCCATGGAATCACTTCCTATTTCATTGCTAGAGCAGAGAGGTGAGGAAAATTCAGGAATTTTGCCATTTTGCTTGGAAGTTTTCACACCTGAACYGTGCAAGCTCTGCCCTTGGCCCTACACTTGATTATTATTACATTAGAATATATTTGAGTATTTATTTTACAGGCTCAGATGGATGATAAAATGATTCTCAGCTGACAAACTACTGAAATGAATCTCAAATGATAGAAAGATTCCAGTATCAGCCATGGTAGCAGGAGAGTGCCCTGGATCACCCTGCAGGCACTAAAGGAGATTTCAGCTCCTTCACCTAAAAATGACTCAAKAAATTCACATTCCCTGTGGGATGGACTCGAGAAATCAGGGAAATCTCCTGCCAAACAATCCTTTKWGTTATTATTATTATTATTTCCTCCCAGCTGGTGCAGTTCCCGTTTCTGCAGGGGCAGCACAGAGGCAGTGCCAGCCATGGAGAGCTCCCAGAGGTGGCTCCACGCCTCCCACTGAGCCTGCCCTGAACGTGCTGCTGAATTCCTGCCTCTGCTGGGTGTYTTCCTGCTCTCCTGGAACGTCAGTGGGGCTCTGCACACCAAAACGTCCTCTGGGAATCCCTGGATTGCCTTTTTTATCATCTGGGAATCCCTTAATTGCTTTTTTCATTCTCTGGGAACCCCTGAGTTGCTTTTTTTTCCCTCTGGAAATCCCTTAATTGCTTTTTTTGTCCTCTGGGAATCCCTGGATTGCCCTTTTTATCCTCTGGGAATCCCTGGATTGCYTTTTTATTCCCTCTGGGAACCCCTGAGTTGCTGTTTGTGTGATGCTCTGAGGCCTGGCTGGGGGATTTCTCTGGATTCCTCCCAGGGATGTGTTCCTGCAGCCCTGGGATGGCCGCAGTGTCCCTGTGTGTGCCAATGCTGCCAAACCTGCTCTGGGCAGGGCTGAACACCCCTTAACCCGTGCTGGGCTCCCCGTGGCACGTTTTGATCCCCAGTTTTCCAAAATAAAGCTCCCTGGCAAATCCTCCCAAATGAGCCCGTGAATAATCTGCTCATCACCGGTGGAAATGTTCCTTACTCAGCCCTCAGGAATGAGCAGGCTCCACGTCAGCCCTGCCCCGGGAGCACAGGGTTAAAATCCAGCCCAAAACGCTGCAGGTTCCTGGGATTCATTTCCACTCACTCACCTGAGCCYGGCGGCTGCAGCTGCCCCTGGCATCCCTGTGCAGGAACAACTCCCGGGGTGTTTGGTATGGATTCTCTTCCTCTTCTCGTTTCTTTACTCACTTCTCATCAGCCCCGCTCCGGATCTGTCCCCTCTCCAGTCCCGGACATTCCCAGGGTGAGATCCCGGCTGGTGGAAGGGTTTTTATCCTGCTCCAGCTCCGATCCAGCGGGATCTGTGGGAGTTCCGAGGCACTCAGGGCTTGGGGAACACCAAAGCGTCCTCGCTTCCTGCAAGGTGCGGCCATCCTGGGATCGCAGCCACCATCCCTCGGTCCTGAGCCAAAATCCCCTCAAACTCCTGGAGAAAACCCGGGAATCGCTCCTGGAAGTGTCCCCAGAGCGGATCCCCGAGGCCCGGCAGCGATTCCTGGGGTTCCTCAGTGCTGGGAACTGGAGCAGGAGTCAGGAAGGGGAAGAGGAGCTCCAGTGGCACCGAGGCAAGGAGGCGATGAAGAAACCGGGAGCTGAGTGCGCAAGGGCGAAGCGCTCATTAGCGAATGCTAATTAAAACCGCTGATTACGTAACGCCCGTGGCAGCTGGCGCTGCTCTCCCAAGCTTTGTTTTTTGGGATAAATCCAGCTGCGATGCCGTGTTTCCCACCTGCAGGATTCCCCCAGCGCCTCTGGCCCTGCAGGAGTCGGGAATGGCAAAGCAAAGCCTGGAAATCTTCGGGAATGTTCCTCTGGATGCGGGGAGAGCCTCGGGGATGTTCCTCTGGATGCGGGGAGAGCCTCGGGGAAGCGCCGAGGCTTGGGGAAAACACCTCCTGTGGGAGCCTTTAAACGCTGCTGAAGGCAATGCCAGAACTCCAGACAGTGCAGCGGCTGGGGTGAAATAYTCGGGTTAATTCAAACCTGCAGGAATTGTTCGTGTCCCTGTGCCCAGGGCCTGCTTGCTSTGGGTGCTCATTAACAGCATTAACACATACGTTCATATTATAGATGTTAGAGTTTTCTTTATGAAAACTATAACATATAAAAATTTATATTAAATTTATATATTCTATATAGGATGTATTATATTTATTATATATTTCTGTATTCGTAAATTGTTATATATTATTTATATTGTATTTATGTATAAAGTTTATTAGCATTATTTCCACAAATGTTCATATTACACATATAATTTATATTATATTTATAGCGATTACACTTATATGTGTATTATCTTTATAGAATATGTTTATATATTATATGTTTTATATTGTATATTTATTACATGTTTTCAGATGTATACATTCCAACTCCCCTTCCCTACCACCCCACAAACTCTGAACTTTCCCAACCCCGGACCGATCTTTCCCCTCCTTCTCCCCTGTTCCTTCACGTGCAGGGCAGCGCTGCTGGCACGGGGTTCGTGGTTAATGGAGCTGTTAATGGAGCTGTTAATTGGTGTTTGTGCAGCGCCSCGCTGATGTCACCGCTGCTGGATTGCACAGCTCCGACTCATCCCGGCCTCCCTAAAAAGGGATTTTTATGGGATATTCCTGGATCTGGAATCTGGAGGGGCCGSGCCCGCTCCTGCTTTATTTATTTATTCTCTGCTTTCCAAGGGGATCAAATCCCGAATATTTTGGCTCCCGAGCTTTTCCAGGAGCTCGCTGCAAGCGCCAGGGACTTTCACTGCGGCAGCTCCCGGAGGTCAGAGCCGGGGATTGTTTGAACTCCCAGGCGGGTTCGTCCCGGGTCGGGAGATCGGCAACTCCTGCAATTCCCATTTCCCGGCTGTGCCCCCTCCCTGCTGCTTTCCCTGAATTCTGGCATTTCACACTCAGGGATCTCTCGGGTTTTTGGTCTGGCAGTCGGTGCCAGGCCCTCAGCGCCCCTCAGGGAACGATTCCATCCCAAAGTCCCTGACATTTCCACTCCGTTCCCTTTGTCCTGTCACAAACAGCCCCTCTGCACCTGCCGCTCTCCGCACACCGGCAATCTGAGGGAAATGTTCACATCTACAGCAAAGAACCGCCTGTGGCCAATCCCTCCGGAAAGGAATCCAGGACAACGCCGGGACCCCTCTCACAGCCGGCACTGAGCGGGGCTCTGTGTCTGTGGGTGCCCTTCCCCTCAGGATCTGTCACAGCCAAAGCTCCGCCAGCGTTCCGGCACCGCTGCCGTGCCCCGGCTGGGATTGCCGGCGTGTCCCGCGGCTCCCTCCCCGCTCGGGATGTGGGATKTGGGATTTTTATCGCTTTTCTATCGCGACACAGCGCGCGCTGCCGGCCCGGCCCCGCCTCCCCTCAGCGCTCCCGCCACAGCGGCGGCACAGGAAGCGGAAGTCGCGCGCGCCCCGGAAGTGCCGTTGC